>APFE030380512.1:0-66205 GCA_000404065.3 Pinus taeda | reverse complement strand
AGGCAATTTTACAGCTGTTTTTAGCTTCGGGGGCGCTGCCCCCGAAAACCCCCGCTAGGGGGGGGCTCCCAAAGGTCGTAGCCGCCCCCCCTGGACCCCCCCTGCAGCGAATATTTTACGGTCGGCGTTGCCGCCCCCATTTTGAACTGGGGTCCAATGTGGCAGTACTTTTGAATATAGAAGATAATCAGGCTCCACACCCAACACTTCATCCTCATCACTTTTGCCATTAATGACAACACATTCTGCATATGGTTTGGTTTCCCTAGTGGCAACTCAACACAAACTTCTCATGTCTGTGATGTTCATCTCTAATTTCAGGTAATACAAGTATTTACTTCATATATATATATTTGTATATTATTATTATTATTAAAAAAAACGGTTAAAAACATAACATTTTTTTTCATTTTTTTTTTAAATTGACAAAGTAAAAACAAAAAATCAAAACCCTAATGGGGGTGTTGTAAATCAAGCCATCCAATAGGATGGAGGGGAGTGAAGGAGGTTTGCCACCCTACTGCCTCTCAGTGCATTAAAGAGCGAGGTGGCATGGCCAACCCCCCCTCCCCCAATGTAGTCATACATTTTACAAGTCACGACAACACAACGAATTGATATGGTAACACCTATGCCCTTCACATTTTCCTACCTTAATCAAGCCTACTACTCCATTTTCTACTATTTCTATGTTCTTACCAGGCTATAGGTGGTATTTCTCCCCCGAGCATTTGGATCTTCTACGCTCTACTGAAGAAAGGTAGAGGCCCTCCTAGCCTAGACCTCCATTTTTCTCATTGGACTATGCTTGGACAATTCATTTCCCATTCACTATCTTTGGGGTGTAGGAGAGAACATTGGATGAACTCTAGAGAGGGTATCATCGCCAAAAACCAACAAAGAATGACTAGAGTGATCATGCAATTCATTAGTTGGTAAAATATATGTTGGCCATAACCTCTTGATAGTATTGTTTATTTTCTATTGTGTTTCTAATTCTCAAGCTTAGGATTATGAGTTGCATCATTGAGACCAAATCGTCTATGGTTTCTACGATTGCTTTTATCCCCTTGGTTCTCTCCTTCATCCAAATATCTTTCCCTGTGCATTAATCTATATTCTCACTTCAGTACTAGCTCCTTTGCTTATCTTGGACTCAGTCTCCCCCCTCTGTCTTACGTCGCTCCTACCTACCATAGCCATTCCATTACTGCACACCCTTCTCTAAAAGTCCCCAGTGAAGGGTTTTGGTCCTTTCTAGGTGAAATACCAAGGTAAATAATGTGATTAAGGCATGGGTCTAGGGTCCATATCTATTCAGGAGACCAAGGGCCCAGTGCCAAGCTTAGTTAACTATTGAAATTTACCTCTTTGTTACCCCTCTTGAAGTTGAAGAGGAAATCTAACACATTGAATTCTTGACAACTACTGATCAATAGACCCATTTAGATTTTGAAATTCAAGCTAAGGTGTCTATATGGGTTCCTAACCTTGGCCATACCACAGGGCATAGGAGACAATACCTTCATTTCATCACCCTTCACTAGCAAATGAAAACTCTGTTGGGTCACGTCCTCAAAGAGGAACATGCGGATTGCAATGAAGTTATAACCCATCTCAATTATATTCAATGAATTCAAAGATGACAACATTCTTCCTTGGTCAATCTGAACACCTAACTAGCCCACATTTAGAGGCGTGTTCAATGTGGGCATCACTCTCTAGCAGGCCCAAGAAAGCACAATGCAAACCTGGTTATGACCTTTGATGATTGATGCATGTGCAAGTTTTCTATTTTGTTTAGGATCATGGAACTTTATTTTATTTTTTTATATAATTTGGAGTTATTATATGTTAGTATTATGCAGTAAAGAATATGTAATGATTTTGTTGATTGTGCCAAACATTGTCTCACCACAAGGAGACCCAACTAGTAGGTTTATTTTTGCTCATTTTGATAGACAAAAGACCAATGCAACACCCCCACTACCATTGGTTTGGCTTCCCTTGTGGCAGGCCATGATAGTGAGGAGGCTACTTGATATGATATGTATGTTTAATTTATGATCTAATGGAAGAAAAAAAAAACACACACACAACAAAGAATTAATGTCGAGGAGGGTGATGCTAGGCATTGCTCCACCTTTCACACCACTGACTTATGATATGTTGGGGAGCATTAATTCCTTATATATATATATATATTATATATATATATATATATATATATATATATATATATATTCTAAGTTGGTTTTGCATGGAAATATCAAATATTGACATAAGGTATATTAGTTTTACTACCTACGACTTGTGTTATGCACTTGACCTGTGAGAAAACAAGAATGCCAGAAATACGAAAGAATATGCCCTGTAACACATGAATAGAGACAAAATGCAAAGATATTTTATTATTCAAAAACATAATACAATTTTCACTTTCCTCTTCGAGGGGCCAACTTCCAACAGCGCAAAGGTCAATTACAATAAGACTCCCTGATTCTTCCCTTGCTATCTATGACCATTTATAGCATTATGACATCTAAAACCATAAATACTAGTGGTCCCTTGCATAATTCGGGTTAATCACATTATTTATTAACTATGGCCTGTTCATAACTAATTGTGGTCCATTTTCTATAATGGGGGTGAACCACTTACAATTATTATTAATGCAGATAACTGCTTATGGGATTTATTGACTCAAATAACTAACTATGACTCTCACTAGTCCCCTTGGGATTATTACATAAATAAAGGGGTTAGGGTTGGACCCTAATAACTTTTCACCTTGGAAATCAGGTCAGAGACAATAAAATATAGAGTGAATAACTATCAAAATTAGCTCCAAATAACTGCCCAAAAGTTGAGAATGCAAAAAGATAGTGCTACCCCACTATGGGGGAAACTGATAACAAGAAACAAAATGGGTAGCCTTTAGATTTTTCCAAGTCTTAGGCAACAAATAAAATAAACTAAACATAAACTATAAAAAGAAACTATCAACAACCCATATGGGAAAGCATGAAGAGCAAGAATTGTAATGATAAAATATAGGGAACTTGGTTATCAAGAGGATAGTGAAGTATCAAGGTTGATGGGCTATTCCTCAACCTTGCATGGTGATTGTATTGGAGAGCTAGGCAGTAATCCCATCGCAAGCATAGCTAATCTTCATTTCACATCTAGCATAAGATCTTTGGGTTTAATTTGGTTTGTGTTGAGGTTGACCTAATTTTTTCTCTCTCTTCAACCATAATCTTCCCCAACAATAGCTTCACAAGCCAATACAAATACAATTTATTAAGATAGTGATTTTGGTAACATCGAGAGTTGCCTATATTAGGAACATAAGAGGCCATACTGACTAGGACTTCCAAATCCAAAGTAAACCGTCGCTTTTGTTGAATTTATGCTTCCAGGAGACAAATTTGCCCCCAAAAGTCTAGAGGTGTATGTTCATGGTAGCTACATGATGAAGATTTAGCTCGTAATTTTTCTTGAGATCCCCTTGAAGCGTCATGACCACCACTTCCATGTCCACAAAAAACTCATTGGTGATTTATGGTTTTCAAAGGTAACAAGCCATCATAAAGGATTGGAAAGAGCCAGGAGGGATGCTACCAGAGGTAGTTGTGAAAGAAGGAGGCCATGATAGCTTTCTAGGTAGGCTACATTGACAAAAATCATAGGGCTAAGCCTTTGTCATTGGAAAGATCCAACAAGGGAGGAGGGAAAGCCAATGAAGTGACCATACAAGACTCCAAATGCATGACAAGCAAGGGAAACAATAGGAGGGGTCAAAGGAGAAACCATAGCTCTAGACAAGGCCTAATATGAAAAGCATGGTGGAATAAAACCAATTCACATATACTAGTAGATGAGAACCATGCCAAGGGGCCTCTACCACCCTCCTTGGGAGGCGAGGTCTTGTAAATTCTCCATGAGGTGGAGGCGTGCACATGGGTAGGTAGTGAGAGGGCACATCAAATCCATGAGTCTCATTTATTTCTTGTCATACCCCCATCAAGATTAATTTTTAAAATTTTATTACAATTTTTTCAAATATATTAATAATTTTTCAAAAATATTTAATTTTAATTTTAATTTTTTGTTTTTAATTTATTTTTAAATTGATTATTTATTTTTATTTTTATTTTCATATTATCGTTTGTGTGTGGTGTGTGTGTGTGTGTGTGTGTGTGTGTGTGTGTGTGTGTGTGTGTGAGAGAGAGAGAGAGAGAGAGAGAGAGAGAGAGAGAAGAGAGAGAAGACAGAGAGAGAGAGAGAGATTTTCTTCTAATGTAAATTATAAAAATAAATAATTAATTAATGATTAAACAAAATTTATATAATGTCGATTTTAAATTTATTGTCAAATTTATGCTTTTTCTTTTCAATGGTACTTGTTGCTTCTAGAGACAATTCTTGACCAACGAATCATGCTCGGATATTTGATTTCTTCTTTGATAAGTTTTTCTAGGAAGAAAGCTTTTCATGCAATGGATCTTGAAGCCATAGAATTACTTTCTATAACCCACAAGCCATGTCTTGAATACCCACAAATTCAAAAGCTAAAAAGGAATTATAGAAGAAAGTAGAAAAAGAACCAACTCCTTGATTAGAGCATCATTGAATTCAAGAAGTTATAACTCAAACATAATCAGTTTAAACAATTATGCTTAAAGGTATGTGATAATTTTCATTTTAAAAGACCATGGATTGTAATAGTTTTACTCATATAAGATAGTAGGTTTGAGTGAAACACGCTATCTCTTGCACAAATATATCTAGCTTACACACATAAAATCTATCAAGAGACAACTTTACGTATTTCCGGAAATAAAATTCATTCAAACCCCAAAAAACACTATCAATAATGACAAATATTGTGGCAAAAAGGTAAGATAAATAACAATGTAATGAAGCAAACTGTAAATGCTTCCAATAACTTGAATCTTTATTGCCTATGCAAATGTCTCATTGACTTCTTGATACAACAATCATTCCTAATCCTAGCTTTTGAAACCCTTGTCCTTGGTTCTGCATTATTTTATACATTTTGTTGAAAATTTTGTTTTAGTACAAGTTTGTAACTAACAACTAAATAACTAATAACTAAAATTGTATTTAGCTGACTAATACAATTTTGTTACAGTAAATCTTATTAAAAATGAAAAATATTAACTTTGTCATGATAGATAGAGTTCCACCATGGTTCCACTAACCCTATCACTTAAGATAATTCTAATAGGTTAACAAGAACCACTCTTGTCCATGAAATACCCATTTGCTTTCACAATGAGTCTAGAAACTCAATTACAAAATGGAGAACCATTAACCATATCATCGCAACTTGAATGGCCCAGGAAAGGACAAGTTGACATTACAACCAAACTTCAAATATTTCTCGATTGACAACTATCTATCTCCCAAATAACAATTCCCATTGCACAAACATATGGAGTTGAATAATTTATATCATATAAGTATACACAAAAGTTGGGATTAGGGATCGAAGAACTGACCTTTGAATCTTCAATTTTCTTGTCAACTAAAGGATTAGATTGGCAACCTTTTTCATATTGGAATATAAGCCAATGGATTTGGGAACTTTTGGGGGAGTAATACTGCAAATCGGAGTCCAGTCCACACCCTCTAAAAATGAATGTTTATTGATTTCAGTAGCCTTAGTTAATTCAATACTTTTGAAGTGTAATATGTCATGAGAATCCCCTTATATGGTGAAAGTCCCAAACATTGAGATTAGATGGTTTAAGGCTGACCACCAACCGAAATCATGCTCAGGGGAATCTTTGTCTCTGGTTACAACTTTGAATCTGGTATGGAAGGTTGTGGCTTAGGCTCGCTTCATGTAGCTTTGAATATTGTATATGACCATTATTTCACCCCCTGTCAGATACAGGGTGAGAATATGGAGAAAACTCAACTAAAAGACTATTCAATATTCTAGAAGAAATTCTGACATATGACTGAAATATCTTCTTGTTTGTTGAGGCCCATTGCCAAGAAGCGATCCATCCAAGGTGAATCTTTATTCTTGCAGGAGGCTTGTTTCTGAAGCATCTGTTTGAAGAATGAGTGGTTTTAGGACAGTGCTCACATGGATGAAGATCAAAATAGTGATCTTTCGTATGGACAACTCAATCACAATGTTGGAATTTAATATTTTGTTGTTGTTGTTGTGGAAGGGGAACAAAACTGAAACAGTTGATGGTGAACTGTCATGAAGAAATATAGCACTCTCAAACTAGATGGGCTTTGAGTAATCTAGAATATGAAAGGAAACCTCCTTATCATATCCAAGACATTTTTTTTTCTTGTTGTTGACAAGCTCTTCTCAAGGTCCACTGATGGGCTTGGGAAGTGTATGCTAAATTTTTTCATCTGCATGTAACTCTACTCCTTCATTAAGCACTTCATCTGAATCAACTGTGACATTATTGACTTGTTGTTTATGGGAGTCTGTTTCAATGTTATGAACATAAACAAGTTTAGAATGATGACTATGCTTATGTAACTCATCTTGTTGTAGCTATGATTTAAGCTGCAAAGAAACAATTTTTTCTTGTGCATGTTGTAGACAGGTCTGAATTTCAGAGAGAGAGTCTTTGTTGATTTGGAATGTGTTATCAATAGCTGAGTGTATCAGAGTATTTAGGAACTCTAATACTTCACCAACTAGAGCCATTTTACAACAAGTGCCCAATATTACACCCAATACAAATGTCTTCTCTCCTCCACAAAATATCGTTTTTATATAAAGTGCAAAGAATACACTAACAACAGTTCTATTTATTCATAAAGACAACTCTATAAACAACGTTGGTGCAATCATATAGCTCTTACAGTACAAAGCATAGGCATATTTGACCCACAACACTAGTACACCAACACTCAGTAGCAATAAATATGACTCCAAAATTAGTGTTTGACGCATATACCATGGTCTGCAACTACACAGCGCAGAGAATGACACCTACTCAATGAAGAAATATTCACATACATTACTAAACACTCGCACTGTACATAAGCACATTTACTCTGCAACCCATCTCACAAATATATCACAGCTCCAATGCACATATAACACTAGCCTTCAATCGCTCGCAATGGTTTCCTCCATATAGCTATTCCTACCACCAAACCCACACACACTTATGTGATTTGAGAGATGGAAAATCACTGATTTCAAAGTGAAATGAGAAGGATGAGGATGATTTTCTTCAATCTTATGTGAAATTCCAGAGTGGGAGAGGGACTAGAGCATATTCAACTATGTAGTTGGAGGTATTCTAAAGTCGAGAGGCCTGTGGCGGTGTGATTGGGGAGATGGTACTTAAGTCTGAGTTGATCCCAGTTATCTTGCAGAGATGGGCAACCAAAAAACCCTTGTCAAATTTGAGGTCTCAAGACTATTTGTGGTGCAGCGTTTTCATCCAACTAGAAGAGCCTACTCAGGTATTTGGTAGCTCATGCAGTGACCTCGGTAGCGTTTCCTGGTTTGCGCACTTGCTCATATACATGTGCTCTTCTTAACTCAAGTGCTTCCTAGGGAAGTAGGCTTGCTCTAGAGGCACATAGGTGTTGCTAGCAAGATTGTTCTCAACTCTGTTGTATTTCTGGTGCTATGCTCCACCTCTCGGGTCAGGGTTACCATTTTAATATTCAGTACTAATTTTTATTGGGCCAACTGGCCAACCCAAGTATATATGTATAATTTATTTTAACTATTGGACCGGTTTGTAACTAATTCACATCAGTTATGTCACGAGTGATGGACCAAATATGCAAAGGAGAGTCAAAGTTGTCATGCCAGGACAGGAGGCTGAAATGTGGAAGGGTCGAGGGCCTGTCACTCTGATATCACTACGGGAGGCCAATCAATAATGGTATGAAATGCTGCACATTATCCACACCGGTCTTCAAACATGCCAATGTAGAACTTTTAAAAAAGGCTTTTCAACACATGCCATCGACAACCCAATAAATTTCAATGCTTGTATGAACTACGGTCATACAAAACTTCAACAAATTTATGAACATAGGAGCATCGTTTTTAAGGGAAATCAATGCACAGTTACTAGGGTTATACCAAAATGACCAATGCACAGTATATGAAGCCACACCAAAATTACTAACTCACAATATAAGTTTTCAACACACAACAAATAGACTAACCAATGCAGGTTGGAACATAATGAAAAATGAAGGAGAATATGACAGACTTGGCGAGAGAAACTTTATTATTTTCTCACATAACTTGTTAATGTCTATTCATAACAGAGGGATGGAAGAGTGCTGAGGTGCAAAGTCTAGGGAGGCAAGAGTGTGGGAGTTTTTTTTCTATTTGAGATAGAGGATAGAGAACCCAACACGAATCTAGCTGAGAGAGGTCAATCGGATAGTGCACAACATGAAATAGGGATGCACACAATACTGGAAGTTCTACAAGCAGGAATGCAGGATTGACATGCACAAAGAGGCCACAATGGGTAGCTCAAATTTCAGCAGGGCAAAAATTTGCATGCAACTCTGATACCATGTTAAACACATACATGGAAAATGTATAATATGAAGGATAAGCATTGAATTGCATATATTATTCGTAATGATATTTATATACTATATTATATATATATATATATATAATAGTAATTATAATATATATATAATAATATTCATTTTAGAACCACCACGATCTAAGGGTAGAGAGATCAGTCAAGATAGTGCACACATGAATAGCATGGCAGCACAATTTGGATTCTACAAGTAGGAATGCAGAATTGACATGCACAAAGAGGCCACAATGGGTAGCTCAAATTTGAGCAGGGCAAAAATTCGCATGCAACTCTGATACCATGTTAAACACATACATGGAAAATGTAGAATATGAAGGATAAGCATTGAATTCATCTATTTATTCTTAAATGATAATATTCTATATATATTATATATATATATATATATATTAATATATATATATATATATATATATATATATATATATATAATACTATTAATTATATATATTATAATATATATATATATATAATAATGCATTGGAGTGACCCTTGCTTCATATTCCAAGGTGGTTCGCTTAGACTCCCTTTTTGGCTTGTTCAACTTCCACACCAACCCTTAGAGGATTAGGTTTCCAACAGAAAAAGGATTTGTAAATCTTAGTTTTTTTTTTGAGAAAATAATGCAAAAAAAGAAAAGGGAGGAGAAAAGGATTTGTTTTGGAAAAAAAAAGGTTTGGATATATTGTTTTTGGGTTTTTTTTCACCCCAATCTAATTCATTGGTTCCAAAAAATCTCCATATCAACCTACAACATCTTTCGAGAGAAAGAATGCATTGAGAATGGGAGTTGACAACATGATGAGAGATAAGCTTAGCACCTGCAACCACATCGTGTGAGGCGACAATAATCTCTACACGTTACCTTTGGAATTTTGTACTATTATTTCTCAAAGTATTTCTCCTAGAAGATGAAGGAGGTCTAGTAGTTGATGATGCAAAGTGACCTCTTGCAACTATTAATGAGTTTCCACATGACTAGAATGTAGATTTGGCTGAAGAAATGAGGGAAAATTGAAGGTGAGCAAGGAGTGTTCTTCAGCTTTATTTTGGTGCATCTTGCCAACTATGCGTGGGCATAATTTCCAACCTATGGGGCATCTCCTGTTGTGAGTGGGTGTTGATCCATCATAAATGAGGTTGTGATCTAAGTGCTAAGTCGAATTGCAAAATGAACAACAAATAATCCAATATTGTAGCTTAGAATAAAAAAGAGGCTTACAAAGTGATCCGAAGACAATCATAATCTAAGGATAGATGTGCATCTTGGATCTCATCCAAAGAATTTAATGAAAGAATGCAAATAATTGATGCCATCTTTACTTCTTATCTACTTTTGGGTATTTAATGTTACCCTACCTTAGAAAAAGTCAAGTATAAATCATGACATGCTTATAGATCTCGGCCACATTGGCATGTTCCAAACTGAGGGAGGTGGAGATCTCAATGTGGAATATGTGGTGGATCTGAATGCCAATTAGGGCATGCTTTGTAAAATATACAAGTTTAATGCTACACAATGACACTAGAGACAAGAAGGAAGTTGCACCTTGTGAATGTGCAGACAAAAATTAAAAGAAACAAAGTAGGTAGTTCCGGGATAATATCAACATTGATCCTTGTAAGTGGAACTTATAACATCAAAAAATCAAAGGTGCATTTTGAAATTTCAAAATAAGGGATCTGTTCAAAGGTAGTTAAAGCATTTCAAGAGAGTGGAAACAAAGTTACACAGGTAGCATATGTTTTTTTTTTGCTTTGAAATAAGAGGCCATCAGAGATTTATGCTATTATGTTCTTTGATTTCTAGGTATATCTTAGTCTTTCATATTGGTTGGAAGAAGACTTTCCTAAATATATTTTAGCTCTAAATATTGTTTGGAAGAAGACCGATCCACCCACAATGGGATGTTTATCACTAGGATCCCTTGGGAAGTTTAGTTCCCTCAAAGTGGCTTCCATTCCTTAGCTCCTCCCCATGAGGTTTGAACCTGTGAATTCCATTCCTCAGCCCATCCCCATGAGATTTGAATGTGGGGACTAAACCCCATGCAAACCAACTGGTGTACACCTCACGAGTAACTATAAATTTTTATTTTTCACGAAAAGCTAAAATTTGTGTGCATTTAGATAAATAAATAAATCTCTTTCTCTAAGACATTATTTTTGCATCAAGAGGCGCTCTACAATGACATTTACAAATAATAAAATAATATTTATATTAACAAATTAAAAATAGTAATGACAAAAAAAATATTTCAATTGGTCATAAATAAAATACTTCAATTTCTAATTTAATGTTACATCAACTTTATATATAGAAATAAAGTAAATGAAAGTGAACCAGAAAAAATAATTTACTTTTTAGTATGAGGGAGAAATGTAATTTCTTCAATAATTAATATGGAGTTGAATGATGGCATGTAAAATTAAAATTTTTGAGATTATACGATGTGTAATTCATCTTGACATGTAATATTTAAAACAAAAATATATTAATAACAAAAAATCAATGTCAATGTCCACTTTCCATTATAAGGGAGATGTGTAATTTATTTCATTCTTAATATGGATTTGATATATAATATTTAAAAAAATATTAATAACAAAAGAAATAGTAGGAATCGGACTCCCACACCCACAAGTTCCTTATAACTTCTTCACATCATGTTAACCCCTAGTAAATAGCGTACTGCCCTAACCATTGCTAAAGCCAGGAGACATTGTGGGATCCGATTGGAGGAGCGGAGCCTCGCGCTAATTTCTGGCTGGCTAGATAGCTAGGCTGGGTGGCTACTCGGTTTGACTCAGATGGGCTTCGGAAGTTACACGATTTGCGTATTTTGTGAGGTTCTAAGTTGAGTAGATCCGCGTACCGATGCCGCATATATTTCTGTAATATTTGGTTATTATGTGAGTACTATGTTGATCTATATGTCTAATATTCTATTATATATATTTATATATATATATATATTTTTCTAATATTGCAGTAGGTCTAGGGTAATGAATCAATAGGCATTAGTATAGCTCTATAGAAAGGGTAAGAATTTGAATGGGTAATGGTTAGAATGATAGAAGTCCATCCAAAGTTTGGGTGGACACCACCCATCATCAAGACTAGAAGTTTAATATAGGTCATAATGATAAATCAATTCAATATGCATGTTAGTTAAAAAGTAATATATTTATTATATATATATTAGAGATGAGAGAGGCGTAGAGAGAGAGTCTTCTTTCCATTAATAGCTTTCTTTATTCGGGTACAAAGGAGAATATTTCCTTCAATGTTTATTATGGAGTTGACATGTAACATTTAAAAAAATATTAATAACAAAGATAATTTTGTGTGTGTGAGTAAAAGCTAGAGAGATATAGAGACAAAGTGAGTGAGAGAGAGAGAGAGAGAGATTATATCATATGGATATTGTTTTCTACTTTTGAATTAATATTTTAATATGGAGAATGTGAATTGTAAATAATATATTTCAATGTAAACTATGTACATATTGTATAAAACTAGTCAAAATACAAATTTTATTATAGTTAAAACATTTTATTAGAATTTTTCTCAAAACCAACATAGATCCATCTTAATTTCAGATCGACCAATAGTTGAGAGGAATCAAATCTCTCAAGTTGCAAACCTTTCCTCAAGTTTTTCACTATAAAAGGGTTTGCATCTTCAGAGATTTGATCCTTCTCGGTGCTTGGTAGATCTAAAGTTAAAATGGATCTATGTTGGTTTTTCATTCAACCTAAAGAAGAGTTACAGGGGTTTATGACATTTTTTTTAATAAATAATATTAAAAAAGACTTTCATAGCTTAAGTGGGCTTCACTATGATGAGTTACCAAGATGTTCATTTTTATATTGTAATCGAAGTTTGAAGTTTTGAACAAATTGTTTACTTTGAATTTGGGTATGCTTTTGGTTTAAAGATTTCTATATTGAAGCATTTTAATCTCAAATTCAAGCACTGATAAGAGTTAGTGAAATACTTTGTCAATGTCTTTTCATGAGGCTATAAGAGGGTCAAGGCCAAGCCCCTATAGCACTCACTTGTAGTGTGTGTTGTGTCTCTTATGCATTACAATATTCAATTTATAGATCATGAGCATTTGATAAAATAATTCACCATTTCAAAACTAGTCAATTTATTTGTCAAAGCAGACAAATTGGAAGGACACAAGAACTACATGACTTGGTGTCATTATATGCAAAATACATTAGAATTTAACTATTTGTAGAAAGATATGTGTAAGTGATACAAAGCTCCAATCAAGGCCATTGATGCTAGAGAACTAGCAAAACAAGAAACACAAGATGAAAATTCACTTTCATTGTTGAAATATTTAGTCAATGATGAGCCATATATTCATATTGAAAATATGTTTGATACTTGGGTTGCATGGATAACTTCTAAAAATATATTTGATACTCAATCCAAAGAAAAAAGGGTTAAGCTTCATGCCAACTTTCTCAATTAAAAATTGGTTGAAAGGGGAGATGTTTCAGAGCACATCTCTCATTTGAAAAATATTCAACAAGAACTTTAGAAATATAGTTTTAAAGACGTAGAAGAAATTTTAATGACCACTAATTTGATTAAAGGTTTTCCACCCTCTTATAAACATTTTCTATAAATATTACAAATTGCTGATAAATTGGTGAATCAAATTTTTATTCCCTAAGTGAATTGTTGATCCAACATGATAAGGCATTTGGTAAAATAGAAGGAATCAAGAGAAGATCTTCTCTTTACCAACTCAATGAAAGGAGAAAAATCAAGATCATCAAATGAAAATATAAGAGAAATAGTTACTTGTAATGAAACTAGCTGACAACGAAGCTCATACAATATAAGAGGAAGAAGTATATATAGTGAAAATACAAGAGGGACAGGCTAGCCCAATGGTAATTATAGAGGAAGAGAACGAAATCAAGATT
Source organism: Pinus taeda (assembly GCA_000404065.3). NCBI lineage: Eukaryota > Viridiplantae > Streptophyta > Pinopsida > Pinales > Pinaceae > Pinus > Pinus taeda. The sequence goes on along the minus strand of APFE030380512.1, from coordinate 52,652 downwards.
TTGGCAGTAGTTGTGGAAGAAGACAAGGATGAGAAGAAATGATAAATATCAAAAATATTTCAGGAGATATCAAGAACATTTTCAAAAGGGTGAAGAACTGACTCAACCTAAATGGAAAACATGACTTCCCATTCGACATGTGGCATAACGTTGTAATAAAAGAAATGATAATTTTCTGAAGAATAAATTCATAACAATTGAGGAACATTGTGTAGATTTAATGGCCACTAACAAATTGCCAAGAAAGGAATTTGAAAATGATTGGATACTTGATATAACAACTACTCAACATATGTTCAATAGAGATGATTATTTATGGAAATATCAATATATGGAGCTAAATGCAATTTATTTGGTAGATGACATAACTCATATACCTCAAGGAAAAGGATCAACCCGCTTTTCTCTTCCAGGAATTGGAAAAATATTACTTTGAAATGTATGGTATGTTCCAACATTAAAGGAAAATTTGTTTTCCTTGGTGCTCACTAGACAAGAAGATCACCAGATCAACATGGAATATGGATGGGTCAATATCAATTCAATTAAATAAAACTTCAAAACTATAATGAGGGGATATGAAAATGAAAATTCTCTCTATTTACAAGGAACAATCATTTCTCACAAATAAACTTTAGTAGCATTAATGTGTTTCTCTCCTAGCTCTTTAAGATTATGGAATTACAGATTTGGCCACATGAATTTTGATATCCTTAGTAAAATTAAAGAATATGATATGGTTAAAGGGTTGCCCCATTTCAAAATGGAAATTGTGACTTGTATTATCGTAAAACAAAAGAGAGATACCTTTTCCACAAGTACGTGGTGAGAAAACCAATGTTTGCAACTATTCCATAGTGACATTTTTGGTCCTGTGGAATCCTCTCTTAGTGAATGAAAATACTTTATTTTTCCATAAATGATTTTACAAGGATGGCTTGGGTGTATTTTTCTAAAGGATGAATCACATGCCTTTGACAAACTCATACAATTTCAATGATTAGTTGAAAATGCCACCAAGGAAAAGATTGCCCACTAAGAATAGATAATGGGCGTGAATTCAATTCAAATGAATTCACTAATAATTGTAGAATAAATGGAATAAAAATATAATTGACAAATACTTATTCTCTTATTGATAGGGGTAAATGACCTAACAATAATTACAAGGGGTTCTCTCTAGTAAGAGGTCCCAACTAGACCTAACACCATTTGATTAAGATACCCATCTAGATTCTGGCTCGATAGCCATGCTTGATTTTTGAGATGTTGTGAGATATTGAGTGATCATCACAAAAAAAAGATATAAATACTAAGAAAACAAATATATAAATGAAAAATAAAACTAATCTAAGCTAACTAAAAGCTAAAATATAGATAAAAATTAGGAAGCAATGAGCTACTAAATACACAAATGCTCAATCAAGGAAACAATTAACTGATATCTAGGATAACATGGATGCTTAACTTACTAATGCAAACAAGAAATAGTCAATGTTTGGTCAACGAGACTATCTATTCCATAGATTAGTCAATGATATAATAGTAATACATCTCACAAAGTACATACATAAATTAACTTGCTTTAGAATATCTTGAAACAAACACACAATGCATGTCAAGTTATAGCCTCAACAATGGCCTTCAAGACTTCTTATATTATATGGAAATGAATACAAATGTATCAACTTTCTAGCTCTAGTCTGTAGGAATTTCAACAAAATTCAAAAGTTCAAAGGTGCAAAATTCCTTAATACTGAGAGTTTTACAACATTTATAGACTATGTTAGTAACTACCCCTTGTGACTGTTGGACTCCCTTGGGGTCAATTACAACTCTTCATCTTCTCATGGTTTTCAAATATAATAAAGGAAAATATTTTAAAACTCTTATAAATAAGACTTACACCTATTATAGTCTAATTAGATCTTCAATTGGGAGCTCCATGATTTCTTGAAGATAAGCCACCTATATTTCATAGTATGATGCAATGATCTTAATTTTTCTAGGTATCAAGCTCTTCATGATGACATGGTGCTCTGACGTGTTATGGGAGAGGAATCCTTATTCAATAAGACCAAGAATGAGTTTATAATTGCTTACTACATAGAGGGGTTAAAAAATGTTTCTTTAGGTTGTCTTTGGTGAGTTTACTAATGAAGACACAAAAATACAACTCCCTCACATGGTCATCCAATTCTCTACTTATTTCTTCACTTTGTTTGGCCTCTTCTTGGGTCCCAATTGATGGAACTTTGTTCATTTTGATTATCCTATTATTTAAGGAGTAATGTTGTTGGTATTGTTCCACTAAATAGGCTATGCCTTTCTCTAGTTTCTTCTATATCTTTAGAGATCGATTAATAACAATAGAGTCATATGTTAGTTCCTATGCACTTACTCTAGGGATTTATGTTAGTTTTCTTGAACCCAAATTAGATTTAATGTTCAATACAATTTCTTAAAACATAAGTAAAATTAATTTCCTCAGATCTAAAATTTTATAACACGGAATACTCTTGGTTTCTAACTTGGTATGCATAAAAAAAATAAACAAACAATAGCTAGGAAAGTAAAAAAATATTTGACACAATTTTGACTCTAGAAACCCCAATGTGGGGAAAAATAGCGAAATTGGGCTATTTTTAAACTTCAGAAAAATGATTACAACAAATATATCCTTAGGAATTTACAATAGCAATTTACCCAAAAAAATTAGCCCTTTGACCTAACAAATGAACTATACGACCCAGTGGAATTTGACATGTACAACCCAATCAAATTGATCTGTACGTCTCATTGGAAATTGGCTCATATGGCTCAGTCAAATTAGCACAACAACTTGGCCCTATCAAATCCATTTGTTTTTTATCCTCTAAATTGACTTGTATGACATAGATAATTTAGCCTCCTCAATCTTACTTGTTTCCCTTGAAATTTGCCTATGTGTCGATCACACTTTATTGTAACTTCGACTTCCTGTCTCTTTTGAATGCCCAACTCTTGTGCCAAATCAAACTAATCTCTCCAACAACCCATTTCCCTCTTTTATAATTTTCTAACATAATGTACAAAATGATGGAGGGCTAAGATTGCACCTCCACTTTGAGATCAACAGTCATGATATAACTTTTCGTTGACCCCTTAACTTTATAAAGAAGTGGCCAATAAAATAAGAAAATAAATTATTCATTCTATGCCTAAGGTCCAAAGTTAGGAAATAATTAATTAATTTTGTTGTGAGATAATTTTGGTGATTCATTGTGTGCCATGGAACTTAGTCAACGTAGAATCACCTTTAAAGATACATTTTCAACCACTTCTAATGGGGATCGAGAATATTTTTTGGGTCATTCTTCTCTCCAGTTTATGACATTAAGAGTTCTTGGAAGTTAGATGCTTAACTCCTTGGCTAAATCCCAAAGTGGTTGTAGTTGGGTTGAAATCTCTTGCACAATCTATAGGCATGGGTACACTTGTAAGAATAAATACTTGTAGGACTCATGTAATTCTAAAGCACATGCCTTGTATTCTTCTTTCTTGATCCTTGTTTTTTTAATGGTCTTGGTCTCTAATTTCAGCAATTTAACCTTCTTCTCTACCTAATATATATGTGCATCTTTCTTCTTTATTTGCTCTAGTAGATCCGATACATGATTTATTTGGAATTTCTAGTGGAACCGAATCAATATCCATAGTGTTTGAATCCTGCTAAGCTTCTGGTTTTGGTTCCTCTCATTAAACTTGGAGGGATTCTTCCTTGGCTTTAACCTCTGCTTCATCTTGCAATCTTTTATTCTTCTTCTTCTTTTTTTCTCCTTTCTTCCTTAGCTCGTTTCATCCCTTGCCTCTCTTTCCTCATCTTTTCCTTCTCATTTTATCTAAGATAAATTTTGTGAGCTATTTTGGCAACTTCTTGGGCTATCCCAACTACTTCGTATTTTTGTTTCATATTTTCTTATTGTTCTATTCGAGTTGTTTCTTGCTGGGTTTCTTTCTCTTGGGCCAATCCTTCTCATTTTTAGTAAAAAATTTCCACTTTTGTTTGGTAAAGATTATAACCTATTCTTGAAATAACCTTTGAGAAGTTTAAAGCATTCTTCAACTCTTCCTCTTCTACCCATGTCTTTGACTTGTAATCCCACCTATACTTGCATGACTTGCAATGATTTTTCACTGTAGATATTGGATCATACTTGTGGAACATTAGATCCCCAAAATAGAAAAGTATTAGTCTCTCATAATCGTCTTTGGCTCTCTTGATATCCTTCAACTGATATGTCCCCAGGTGCAAAGGCATGTGTGTCCAGGGATGGCTCTTAGTTTGTGAGAGCACTCCATGTATGCATGTGTAAACCTGATTCACTTTCTTGAAGCACCATTGTGTATGTTACAAATATGGGTAGTAGGTTGGGGGGCTTAGTTTCTTCAAATATTATGAGGTAAGTGCCATCTTGGTCCATAAACCAGTCATCAATGGCATTGCATGCCTATCCCTTTTAGACATACACATAGTAGCTACATTTAATAAAGCTTCATACAACGAAATTAGAAAGTCTTGGAAAATTTGTGCATATGGTTGTATGTAGTGGTCCACCCAAACGATTTTGCAGTGGATATGAATTGACTTCTTGTGAATTATCTATCTCCAACTCATTGCTTGGAATGCCATCTTAGCATAAGTGATGTCCACGAGATAAGAAGTCATGAAAAATTGAGGTTGGTATCCTTCTTTGGAATTTTGAACCTACTAATATTATCCCTCAAAGATCATGACAAGCTGTCTTTCCAGTTAAATATCCTTCCCTCAAATGCTACAGTGTACATGAGTGAACCCATCCCTCAAGTAAGGTCCCAACATATGACCGACCATAAAACCAAAACAACATGGAATCTAATAGTTAGATTGGGGTTTTCAACATATTCACCAAATATTCCTTGTTTTCCCATGTCTTGAAATTCTATTTTTTGGTGTACTGTGTCTTTAACAATTCTTCAGGAAAAATATTAAACTCTCAACTAGTCTTAATCCACGCACACTTATTATTTGGGTAGTTTATAATACATTTAAATATTAGAGTAGCTAAAAGAAGCAATGGCTTCCTGTGATTTTACTTGATCATGGATTCTTCAAGGTCAGTATTTTTTGCTAACCATTTGACTGCCTTTTCACATGGGAGAATAGGTAGATGAGAAACCACTTTAGGTAGCCAAAATATTTTAGCAGCCTTGTAAATCTCTAACTTTGGGTCGTATGTAAGTAGATTCTCTCTCTGAAACAACCAATATATTTTTACCATGTATATATTATGTATTTATCAATGAAACGCATAATGTACTAGAACTTAGGATGAAATGAGTTATTAGGTTCTTACTTATGTAAGATCTAAGACATTAGGGCTTTGCGAGCCTATTTCTTGGAAACATACATGATCATCCTACAAATCCAATAAAAATAATAAGCATCGATTATGAAAATTAGCTTAGAATTCTAGATGCAGAGAACTAAGAGGTTTCAACTATAAGGTTGATTGTGTCTGTATAAAGAATAGGTTTCAAAAATGAGGTGAAAGCAAGACTTTCAAATTCAACTTGGGAAACAATCTTAACCATTGTAGTTTAAAAATATTCATAATCTTGATTAGAAGGATGTGTATCTATCCATGGATAATTTCAACTATGTTACACAGAGAAAAAATAGGGATTTTGGGTGAGTAAAACACTTGTTTATGTACTCAGCCTTGAAAACAAACAAGTTGGTTGAGATTTAAGCTAGAAAGTTGAGGTGAGATCATTGGGATGACCCTGGGCATGAAACAATAGGTGTTCTAGCAAGAAAAACCATAGGTAGTTAAGGAAAACAATAATTAATAGTAGTTGTTCTACGATAAAAGAGTGACTGAGCTTTATTACTTTGGGCAAATTCTTTAGAGGCCAAAAAGAAACTTGTGGCTACATTAGGTACATCTTTAGGGTTGAACCAAGTAGGAAAATTAGGAATAAATCTAGCTAGGGTTCGAGAGAATCTTCCTTTTTCCCTTAGTCTGTTGCTAGGGCTGAGTCGAGGCTATTTTTCTCTTGCCACAAGCTATGCGATATTGTACAAATGCATGGGCATCTCTAGGAAAGGATTGATCAGAGAAAGGGTCAACACAACCCAAAATAAATAAAACATCACTAAAACCCACTCATTTGATTAGGACACGAAGTAAGGAGGAAATTTCAAGTAAATAAAATATTTTTTGGGCTAGTAGCTACATAAAGAATAACTAGAAAAGACAATTATTTTGCTAAATAAGTGAACAATCATATACTTGAGTTGAGCTAGTTTAATTTGACATTGATGAGGATGAATAAGTTGTATCACTATGTAAATAAAGGGTTTTACCCTCTAGAGAACAAGAGCTAAGCAATTTGAAGAAGAGGGAGAATTATGATCCTTTTTAAAGAGTTTTCATTGAGATTTAATGCATTAATTACTCTAGTAATTACCCTTTTACTTCACTTTCACCTTTAGTTAAGTCAGTGACATGTGAGAAAAGCTTGGGAAAAGGTACCTTGAGTGCAATAAAAACTTGAGGGAGTTATCATGTTGTTGGCTTGAAGCACAAGATAGTGTTATAGATGTTGAATGAGGGATTGCAGCATTGGGTTAAGTCCCAATAGGGCATTGTAGCGTTCCATTGAAGCTCAACAAAGTGACACACAAAGCTAAGAAAACCAAAATATGAGCTCAAGACCAAATTTGTAAAGCTATAACACTGCTTAAAATACATAAGGGGTGTTGTACCACTCCAATAAGTTTTAGTTGAGTTACAAGGAGGTCTAAGGGAGAAGAAACATGAGCTTTCAGGCTAAAACTTGGAGATGTTTCGCTACCTTGAATTTCAAGGGGGTGCTATGGCATTGGATTAATGGTTAAGAGGGTGTCGCACTAGCTTGAAAAGTGAACATTTCAAAAGAAAAAACTAAAAAAAACATTTCCAAGAGTCTATGTTGTTTCCTTAAGGCTCAATGGGGTGTTGTAGCACTCCACTAAGTCTTAGTGGAGCGACACACCATACTAGAAAAGCCAAAATTTGCAAGAAAACTCAAGTTAATTTTTTTTTGTTTATTGTCAGTTCACTAAGATGAGGAGTTGCTAGGGTGACTATATAAGTAGGCTAAGGATATGATACTTTATATTGTTGAACTACCCAACAATGCTTAGTCATGCTTATGATCAATCTTCCTACATTGCCTCAAGTCTCTCAAAGAATTGACCATAGCTAGACAAGGTTAGTAAGGCTTTGTAAGTTGACTCATGAGTAGTTGAATTGATTAGGTGGGCCCCTCAACTTCCTCTATGAACATGGTGCTAAGAATAATTGAGGAGGGTTGATGTACCAACAACAATAACTTCATGGAAAAATGGAGTTGTAGAGAGAATGAATTACACACTGATGGGAATGGTTAGATCTACGTTGCACTTAAAGCAGTTAATCACTAAGTATTGGGTAGAAGTGTTTCATACCACACTTTATCTAAGGATTTTATTTTCCACACTAGAATTATACGTAATTACTCCATATGAATCTTGGTATGGTACCAAACCTTCAATAAATTATCTTTGATTTTTTGGCTCCACTTATGCCTTAGTTCTTAAGGAAAAAATGACTAAGCTAGGAAATCATAGTGTGAAATGCATTATTCTTTGTTATTCATATGAAAATAAAAGATTCAAGTTGTTATATAATGGGAAATTTATTATTAGTTGGGATGTTTTCTTAGAGCTTGATCATTTCCTTAGTCACTTTGAAAAAGAAGCCAGAAAAAACAATTCCTCAAATAAAATCGTAATGGATTGAAAATGACTTAGCCCTAGTATGAATACTCATGAGCTATATAACTCTTCTTAGATGATCATTCTTCAACACATGACAAATATACTATAATAACTTCACCATATGTACAAGAAAGTAGACAAAAATGGTTCAAACAATTACTAAAAGATGAACAAAACAAAATAGGGACTAGAAGTTCAACTCAATGAAATTTTTCCTTAGTCACTTATTATTCCATTGAACTCACAACTTTTGCACTAGTAATGAATCATAAGGAATGGAAGTAAGCCATGGTGGATGAATATGGTTAAGTAATTTCAAATAGAACATGGGAACTTGCTGATTATCCAACAAATCTTAAGCTCGTCGGTTGCAAATGGGTTTACCAAATTAAGTATAAAGCAAATGGTGAAGTAGAAAAATATACTTTTAGCTAAAGGCTTTTCCCAAAAAGAAGTGATTGAGTATGAAGAAATATTTTCCCCAATACAGTGGAACACAATAAGAATGGTGATAAAATAGGATACACAATATGATTGGACACTTCATCAAATGGATGTGAAAAGTTCATTTCTTAATGGTGATTTAAAATAATAAGTGTACACGATTCAACCCCCTGGAGATGAAGTTGAAGGGTAGGAGCATAAAAAGTGTAAACTCGTTAAAGATTTATATGGCTTGAAATAAACACCTAGAGAATGAAATTCTAAATTGGATAAATAGCTCAGGCATTTTGGTTTTCATCATAGTGAGTTCGATGATGCTCTCTATTTTAGGATGAAAGGTCAAAACATCAACACTATTATTTATGTTTATGACTTAATCATTACAAGATCTTGAAGATCACATCAAGTAGGTGAAATGGGAACTTCAAAGGGGATTGAAAAGGACAGACTTAGGGCCACTTCAATACTATCTTGGAGTAGAAGTTTCACAACAACATCATCAAATATTCCGTCTAACCAAGTACGCTATAGAATTGTTGAATAAGTTTGGCATGGCAGACTATAAACCCTCTCTTCCTCCTATGGATAAAAACCTCAAATTTTCAAAATTTAAAGGGGGGGAATTGGTGAATAGTACAATCTATAAACAATTGATTGGTAGCCTCATTCACTTGGAAATTACTCGTCTAGATTTGTAATATGTAGTTAACACTCTTTCCATATTCATGCAAGAACCTAGAGAAATTCACTAGAATGTAGAAAAAAGGGTCCGTAGGCACATAAAAAGAACAAAAGATATGGGCTTATTTATATGAAGAACAAAAACTTTATATTCATTGCATATTCATATGAATACTTTGGAGGAAATATTGAGGATAAAATATCAACTTTAGGTTCTCTAATGAATTTGGGTTCAACAATAGTTCGTTGGAGTCATAAAAAGTAGGCAATAGTGGCAAATACTTCAGTAAACACAAAAGACATTTAAGCTTGGGAAGTAGCATTTGAAATTGTCTGGCTACATAAAACTTTTGCAAGATCTTGGTGCTAATTAGAAAACACCAACTACATTTTTTTATTGACAGTCAATCAACAATCGAAATGGGCAAAGAATCTAGCTTTTCATAATAAAACCAAGCATTTCGACACTAAGTATCACTTCATCAGAACTCTCATCAACAATCACATCATCAAGCCAAAATATTTTCATATGAAGATCAAACTTCAAACATTTTCTCTAAGCCATTAGGAGAAATAAAATTCACCAAGTTTAAAGAAATTCTTGAGATTTGTAAAAATAAACTTTAGAATTAAAAAGAACAATGTTAAACTCATAATCCCAAAGATATTTTGTTATTTAACTATAAAGTTTTCCTAGATTAATAAAATTATTATAAAATATATTATTTCCAAAATAATAAAGTAAATCTGTATTCTAGAGAAGATATATAGGCATTGTCACAACCTTCTCATAACAATTATCTTTTAATTGTTGAAAAAAAAAACACGAGACATTGAAAAGAGTTCAATATAGTTATATATATGCTATACCTTATGCTATACCTCTCACCACTTATATAATGTTTTTACTTTCATTTATAAAATTAAGTATTTCACGACACTTCTACTATATTTATCACTCAATGCTCTCTTTTGCTTTTTATTCAAATTTATTTTACTCTCTCTAGTTAGTAACAAGTATTTCAATTACATGTGCTAGGAGCACAATATAGTTCGAATAAATAAAACTTGAGCACATGATGAAATTTTGATTTCCGAAGTTTCCTCAGGGAAGTCAGTTGGGTTTAGTGCCCTTGCTATCAATTGGCGTCAACCTTGAATTTTGACTATTTTCACAAGTTTAAATTCTAGGACGTATTATTGTATGGTTGTAATCCAATTTCCTCTCCTCTCACCTCATTCTTCTCAAATAAATAAAGACCTAACAACCGGGTGAGATACAATTATCTTAGTATGAATTTCAAAATATAGGGTCTAAACTATTTAATAGCTACAACAAATGTTGGTTTATTACTAGCGGGGTGATTAAATTCAACCCCCAATAAACCACTCATAAACAATATTGGGTGTTCGTCCACTTACTTATTCTTTTGTGTGAGCATTGCTACAAGGGAAGAGTCAAATGCAAATATATATATATTAAAAAACTCCTAATTGAAATTTGGGATGTGGAGTGTTGGCCATTGTTTCTATTGCTAGTGTAGATTTGATTTCTTTGAATATTTTTTTCTTAATGGTTTATTTAAAGATAACCTTCTTTTAAATAATTTTTTACAAAGGTTTCACAAATCAACAAAATTCGGTATGAATCTTCCCACCAAGACTATTTTGACCAGAAATGATTGCATTCAAAATGATTGCATCAACTTTTTATGGTTGGGTATGGGAATCTATTGGATGGAGTTTGTTTTTTAGATTAATTAGAATCCTCTCAAATAAAGTCTTATTGACTTAATGAGAACTATAATTTTAAAATAAGAATTCTAGCCAAAAAACATGAAAAGTACTCTAAAAACGAAAATGGTTGATGATGGAACAACGTGTGTGTATATATATAATTTTATTTATTTATTTTAGGGTAACTTTTCAACATTTAAAGTCTACATGGGGTAGCTCAAGCGGCAAGGGCCGTGGAAATGAAGTCTCACCGAACCAGAAGTCTTGGGTTCAAATCTTGGGCTAGCCTTCCCCCATAGAGGGGTACATAATGGACATGTAAATCGGAAAGTCCCGCCCCAGCTTACAAAAAAAAAAAAAAAACTTTTCAACATTTAAAAAAATGGCAGTAAAAACCAATTATTTTGCATAAAAAACATGAAAAAGCACCCTGAAAGGAGAAGTGTTGATGCTACATCAACATTTTTTGGTTAAAAATTCATTTTGTTTTAACAATGACATTAAAAACTAAAATCTTTGTGCAATAAACATGAAAAACACTCTGAAATCAAAAAGTGTTTATGTCAATGTTTTTTTGCTAAATTCCAACATTTTTTAGCAATAATATTAAAAATAAAATATCATGACTCAAAAAATCATTAAAATTCCAATAGTTTTCAACAATACGTTAAAAAATCCAACAATTTTCAACCATGGTGTTAGAGATAAATGTCGTGACTCTAAAAAACCTTAAAATTGTGGTATATTTCAATCACGGTGTTAAAAATAAAATATTATGACTCTGAAAAACCTTAAAATTTCAACATTTTTAGCTATGAAATTAAAAACAATATCATGACTATAACAAACCTTAGAGTTTCAACATATTTCAAAATCAAATGTTATGACTAAAAAAAACCTTAAGAATAAATACCTAAATCAAATAGCCATTATTCCAAATGCTAAAAATATAGTTTTTTTAAAATCTTAGTCTAATACAACTTGACACATTGCAACACAAAATTTAGAAATCAACCATCAAATTGACACATAGTGGGGGCATGCTTGACCCATTACAATGGAAACTTAAAAACCAATCATCCAATTAACACATAGTGAACGTGAACTTGATTCATTGTAATGAAATATGAAAAACCAACTATCAAATTAACACGTATTGAGGTTAGGTTGCTAGCCTAACATCGACACAACCCCTACAACAAAAATAAATATATAAATAAAATAAAAACACAAAAAAATCATAACCAAAAAAAATAAAAATAAAAATAAATTAAATTAAAATATTGAAAAAATTAAATTAATAATTTATATATATATATATATATATATTATATATATATATATATATAACCCATAAAAAATGAAAATTCAATCATAAAATATAAGAAAAACAAAATAAGATAAGAAAAAAACAAATAAAAGAACGGAAAAATAAAAAAATAAAAAATAAAATTATATATATATATATAATATAAAGAACATACAGTAATTTCTTTTTTCTAAATTAACCAAAAAAACTTTAAAATAGATATTAAAACATTTGAAAAAAATAAACTAATTATGGGTTCCCGCCTCTGCGTGGCACCAAAAGGTCGTCGCAAAAAAAAAACATGAAATAAAAAACAAAATAAAATTAAATTTATATGAGAATCCCTACCCTACAACACTAAAGGGTCGTGGATGCCACAATTAAATTTATATAATATATATATATATATTATATATATATATATAAATTTAATATTTTTTATTTTAATAATTTTGTATAATATCTTTTAAACAAGTCTAATATGCATGTTAATACCTTTGTCTTTTAAGCAAAAAGTAAAAGTTAATTGACAACTGAAGTTATTGATAGCAAAAGTTATCCATATTAGTTGCTCTATAGTTTAGACATGAAAGTACAATGGTTTGTCTACACACACAGACACTTAAGAAATTAGAATTTAAAACACTTTTAAAATTTTATTAACTCCAGTTGAAGGAGTTTAGCTCAAGTAAAAAAGGCACATATTGTGTTTTTTGGTGTGGCGGGTTCAAATCTTCAAAGACATTTTACTTGGTGAAAATTGTGGAAAAAACTATATAAACGAGTTCTACTCGGTAGTGCCATAATTGTTTCGTTGAAAAAAATAAATAAATTATTAACTCCAATTCAATAAAGCAATTAATTGAAATAGAAAAAGCAAACAAAAAGACTTATGACTAATGAAAAATCCAAAAAAATCAAATTTCTTTTTTGTTAAAAATAAGTATGATAATGAATAGAAATAAAATATTAATTATGGATCCCCGATGGGGGTGAGGTCCTTGCAACACAGGGAGGAGGAGCCTCATGTATGAATACAGGTGGAGTGGGTGCGAGGGACGATCCTTTCGGTCCCTTCACCAAAGCGTATGTAATGAGAGGAGTAATATCAATAGGTTGGCAACTCGTGCGAGTATTAACATCATGTTGGAGTTTGGGAGTGGCAAACGATTAAGGCGTGGGAAGATGAGGGAGCTCAACATTTGTATCCACACTCTGGTCTAGTGTTGGACCTCGCAGTGGCCTCCGGGGAGAAAACGAAAGTGTCACAGGAGGTTATTTGGTAGGAGTGATCTGTGTACTAGTCTTGGGCATTTGCTGGAGTAGTGTGTCAAGTTAGGCCCTGTTACAAAACCTCTTTGTTATTGTATGTGTTTGTAAGGATGGGAAGTCAATGGGACGAGACATTTTCCATTCCATTTCCTCTTGGCTTATGATAAGCCAATTTTCTCGGGCCAAAAGTGGAAGCTAGAACCAATAGTATAGGAAACTTAGTGGGTGTTCATGGAAAACTAGTTTCAATTTCTAATTTTGTGACCTCCGGCATGGGTGCGACAATGTTTAGTAGATTGGTGGGTGGTCTTTGCGAGGCGAATTCGGAGGTTGGTTGGCACCCTAGGGGAAGTTGTGCTCAAGTGTTGGCTACTTTGTCTTCGTCTTTCTTTCAATTGTATGTGTTGGTGTGGTGGGCCACAGTATTTGGTTTCTCTGGTGGTGGTGGTATTTTTCAGGTAGTGGGCGCTCGTATTGTGTTTCTCTCGTGTGGTGGGTGGTGGCATTTGTTTCCTCTGATGGTGGTGTTTGGTTTCTCTGGTGGGGGGCCTGGCCTATGGATTTTGAACACGACAGCTCACCATCTCTACGAATTATGAAACCTCCTGTGTAGCGTGGGTGTTCCCCCTACCCAGTGACCCTTGGCCCACAAATTGAAATTTTAAAAATTCAAAAAATAATTTTCAATTTCTAAAAAAAAAATTAATACTTCCTTTTAGAAAAACCTTAATAGAATTTGGAAATAGTTTTTGAAAATTTGGAAATTAATTAAGATTTTTTTTTTTTTTTTTACCTAAATTGATTAGCCTTGAGTCTATATATATAGAGAGAGAGACTTAAGGCTAATCAATTTTTTTAAATAAATATATTTTTTTTCTAATTTTGTTTTATTAATTTGTTTCATTTTTTTTTTATAACATGTTAGTTTTTGTTTTAATTTTTATTTATTTTTATTTTATTTTCTAATGCGACACAAAAGTTTTTTGTGATATTTTATTTCTTTTTATATACATATTTTTAATTTTTTTAAATATTGTTTTACTTAACTATATTGTTTTAGTTATTATTAATGCTTATTTTTTATTTATTTTTTAATTGTTTCTTTTAATTTTTGTTTTCAAATTATTTTTATTTTAAACAATTTATTTTTGTTTTGTTATTTTGACCCATTTTTATGTTAAAGTTGTTTTTAATTTTTTTAAACATTTTTTTTTTTTGCTATTTTCACCTTTTTTTTGTTTGCCAAAAAAATTGCATTAATTCATCAAAAAGATACATCTTGCAGTCCATATTGCTACTGCTCTCTTTTCTTCACTCTGACCAATTTTTTTTATCTAGGAGAGAGGTACTGAAACAAAGAATAAATAGCCATGTTTCACATGAACTCCAAAGGAAAAAAAAAAACATACTGCCCAAAACACGAGCAAACCCAAAAAAAATAGTAGAAGGCATTTATAAAGGAGTATTTGGTGCATGAGTAGCACCTTGGCTTGTAGGGTGGCCATGACCTTTGTGCATATGGAAGTCAATGTGAGCCAGCCACGCTTCAATTTCAATGAGCCACTCACTGGTTTGGCGCTAGCTCCAATGCATAGAGGCAAGATGATCCAAAATTTCCCCTTAGCTGAATTGAACATCATTTATATATGTTATGATTTCATTGTGGTCTTCATACTACTATTCTCACATGACATTAAGACTAGCCACAATATCCCTCAATTGGTCAGCAATCGAGGCAAGCGAGGGAAATTGCACCACCCCCTAGTGTCTGGGATCGATTGCAGGTGACCTCGCCCTCCTCATCTGTACTCCCCTCCACATCATCATCCCTTGCCCCTGGATGACCCACTCCCTGGGAAAAATATTATGGCTAACACCACATCAGACACAACCCCTTTGGCAGTTCATCATTGCGCGAAGTTCTTACACTAGGTCATAAGAAAACCAAGGTCTCCTAAACGACACCTGCTCAGCCACCCACCATGGTTCCAACACTTTAGAGGGTGCTCAACCACCCACCACACACAATGACCATGCATGTTTCCACCCCACCGGTTAACACCCCAATTGAAACTATCCCCCAAAAGAAGACCAACGAAATAAGAGGGCCTCCCAATTTGGCTGCCATGGGACCCTCCAGTGATGTTAGGCCTCAAGGTAGCATCCCAACATGAAAGAAAACTAACAAGCCTATACACATAGTGGCTATAGTTACTAACAACACGCTAGTTATGACCCCAATTACCACCACCCTTCAAAAAAGAATCCTTAACAATGCCTCTTATGAAATAGGGCCACACAATACCACATCTCCAGACACCCAAAACCAGATTATGACTCAAAGAGGCACCTTCCCCATAAAGAAGTAGGACCAAGGCCACTAGACATTGACCAGAAGTAGAAGACAGGTGGTAATTAAGACTTAGGGAGAAACCTCCACTTACGTAAATTCCAAGAATGGTTCGAGAATTACGACCAGGGACGAACAATGTCACTCGAATTGGCACTGCAAGTGTTGTGTTCTATGTTGCGGGCTTGTTTTGCGAGCAACTGCAAATCCTCTCCATTGGATTCCACACCATCTTGCAAGTATCTGAACAATATGCTCGTTGTACACATACCTCCCGTAGTTAGACCAGTGAAAATGTGAGCCACCCAAACCAAAGGGCATGCACAGGTAACGGTCTTGTGCACACTCAGTCGAGTTAATTTCACTCACCCTCCCTAACATACCAAGACACCAAATATTGCTAGGACATTGGCTAACTTGAATATATAATAAACTGATGCCTTCTCGATTCTTCTATCCAGCCCTCATGACTTGGATTGGATGCCTTTAGGACTTTGAGCACACATCATTTGAGTCATTCCACCTTCTAGGAGCCAAGTCGTGTACTGCTTGCTCACACACACCCATCAGGGTTTACTTAAAATATTATGTGAATCGTTATTTTTGGAAAAAAAACATGAAATGTTATCAGTTTTTGGACATAAAATTCATAATTTTGTTTTTTTAATTTGTTATTTTCAATTTTTTTCATGAAATTCATTTATTTAACATGTGATTTTTAGCAAAAAAAATCCCAAAATATGTATTTTTTTAATTATATCTATATGAAAAATGTGTATTTTTTGTCAACTGTTCAAAATTATTATTTTTTTAGTCACGATTATTTTATGTGTACTCACATATTATTTAACTTTCCAAAAAAATGAAATTTTCATTACAAAAAAGCTTGCAAAAAAAAAAAAACTTGAAAAAAACTTAAAAAACAAACATGTCAAGAAAACAAAGAAGAAGAAGACAAATTTAAAAATGGCCAAATAACCAACATTAAAAAACAATGTGCATACTTAAAACATAAGAAAATTAAAGTGTCAAAAATATGCCCATGAAAAAAAGGTTGATGCTGCATCAACGCTTTTCAAAATCCACATGTAAATCAACAACATTTTAAAAAAATTATTCATAATATATCAAAAATATTGAAGTGTAAAAAATAAGCCCAAAAAAAGCAGTTGATGCTCCATCAACACTTTTCAAAATCGCATGAAAATCACTAACATTTAAAAAAATGTACATAATAGATAATAAAATTTAAAGTGTCAAAAATATGCTAAAAAAATGTGTATTCAGAATCAACACTTTTCAAAATCAGAATATTTTTTGCAACTTCTAAAAAAGAGAGAACTCGATATAGTTCCTGTTAAGTTGTTAACTTTATTATCATTTGAGATAATATGTCCATGAAGTTGGCCTTCTAATATAATGAAAATACTCTTGTTACGATTAAGAGATATGTCATATTTTCAACATTTCTCAAAGATTCACTTCAATTGTTATATGTGATCTACCCTATTTTTTTAATAATCATTGACATCATCAAGGTAAATTACTACTCTGATTTATGAGGCCCATGAAATTTATGTCCATAGTTTGTTGAGAAGTGGCTCTAGCATCAACCAATCCAAAAATATTTCGAAATTAGGTGACTTTTCCCCATTTAATACAAAATGTGTTTTCTAGCCTATCTATTTTTTCCACCAATACTTTATTATACCCCAAGAAACCATCCATAAGAGAAATTTATACTTTCTATAAGATATACTCCATAGGAGGAACAAGGTAGTTGTCATTTTTAAATGCTCTAACAATATTTTTAAATTCTATATAGAATGTGATTTATCTCAATTTTTTTCCTAACAAGGACAATATTTGTTGTCTATTTAGAGTGTCCTATCACATTATCCAATAGCTTCTTCAATTCCTCCTAGACAAGTGGTTCCAATGTTGGAGGCACTTTCCTCAACTTCTATTGGAACAATTTGGCACCTTTCTTCAAGGGAATGACTTGTTGTATAATTTAGGTGTCATATATCTTCAAGTCATCATAAGACTAGGTAGACACATCCACATGTTACCTAAATAAGCTACCTAATATTATTGTATATTATATTAGATATCATTTGATTTCATATGTCTCAAATCTTGATACTTCAAAGAAGGTGTATGTTGCTCTAGTTGGATTATACACCATCAACAATATTGGTCAAGCAATGAGTATGAAGAATGAGCTCCATGATGTTAAAATGTTAAGAAATGATATTGTGGCCTCATATTTCATGAGGATATATTAACTAAGAGATCAAATTCAAGAAATTGATGAAATCATTTCTGATAAAGAACTTGTAACTACAACAATTAATGTTCTGCCCAATTCATGGGATTCATTTGCATCTAGTATTTTTGGCAGGAAGGAAATTCCAAGATTTGAATAACTATGGATCCCATGTACTCAAGAAGAATATAGAATTATATCAAAATGAAAGATTCAAAGATCTGAAGAAGGTGACTCAAAAATATATAACATGATCGAAGAAGGTTGTAGGAAGAAATAAGTTTGGCTTCCAAAGAAGAAACAAAGGTAGAATACCTAGAGGTAGAAGCCCTGCTCCTTAAGGGAAGAATAATATGTCAATGATTCAATGCTATCATTGTCACAAATTTGGTCATTATAGAAGTGATTTTTTTGAAATATTGAATGCTATAAAGAGGAAGGGAAAGCAACATGCTACCACAATAGACATTGATGAACTTCCAAAGAATCCCAATAATGAAAATACAGGTGACAAAGGTTTCTTCTATTTCTTTTGTCTTACAGGTTTTGTTGCAGATAACGATGACTTGTGGTTGCTAGATAGTGGTATCTCAAGGCACATGACATGAGATCATGACAATATCACAAGTTTGATTGAAAATAAATTATCTCAAAAGGTAGAACTTGGAGATAACAACAATTATGTAGTCAAATATGTTGGGAAGACTTCCATTGAGAGAGAATCAGGTGAAAACGTTCATCTTAACAACATACTATAGGTACCATGTTTGAAAAAGAATTTGGTTTCTATTTCATGTTTGGAAGATAAATGAGATAAAGTAGCTTTTTTTTAATGGTAAAATCCTTGTATGGCATAAGGGCTCAAGTATAGACATTGTTAGAGTAATTGGAGTTCGTGAAGGAAGGTTGTACAAATTTTTGAAACAACTAGATCAAGAATTAGTGCTTAATGATATCAACCCATCTGAATTATGGTATAGAAGGTATGATCATCTTCACTATAGAGCCTTTCCAACTTTAAATTAGATGGTTTTACGTGTTCCAGAATTGTAGATGGAGCAGTATTGTTCTTTGCTTTAGATAATTGCATTTAAAAATTTATTCATCATTTCCATATTGCATTCACCCCAAACATCATAGCTTAATTATCAATTATGTAGAAATAAAATGAACATCAACAATGCAACAAAATAATAAAGAACAACAAAAGAAAAGCATGCACAATAGAGACACTAGGATTTGGTCAGAGACCAGGGAAAAACCCCACAAGAGGGGAAACTAGGAATTCAATTCTTCTTATTACATTAAATATTCATCAATTGTTTAGCTGAGATACAAAGTAAAAAAATCATGATCCATAATCCAACACATTAAGCTACCCAGGGCCTATACATGTCTTGTTCACAACTTCAATTGTGAACAAGTTTCATGTCCAATACTACCATACAATAGTGTCATCAATAATAATAAATACATTGTCATCATGGAGCAAGGTCACTACAACACCATCAATGTATCAACATCCATGTATAAGGTCACAATAACATCATAGGGTTGGTGCATAGTCACATTATAGGTTTGTAGAAACATTGAAGATTTGTAGTATATAAATATCATATCACTATTCAAAAAAATCCTATCTTTGTACAAACAACATTGTATGTGGTAGATGCAACTTCATATAATAGTACAAGGACTGTAACTTTGAATCAGAGTATTAGGTCAACAACTTCTCACCATAGTATTAGCGTCTACAACTTTTCATCATATAACTAGGGTCTGCAACTTTGTATCATAGAATTGCATCATAGTAAGGAATAACCATACATAAAGAAGAGAAACCTTACATAGAGATGACCATATGATAGTAGGGATGCCATAATGAAGATCATCCCAAACTAGAGAACAAATTTATCTCATAGCAATGATGCCCATGCGATGTCAATAATATAACAGATATTTCGAGAACACATGTGATGCTCATTGTAATGTTTCCATTACATAAACAATACCATATTGATGTCCATAGTGATGCAATATCAGAGATGTGAATCCATGGGATCATGTAATTATAGTGATACCTTACCGAGAGCAAGATCATTGACATTACAGTGAGACACTATATGAGAGATGTGAGATCATTGGATCATGCCATTACTATGAGATTATACCAAAAGAAAGACCATATGCCATTATATATAAAGTGAGATCATATGCCATTACAATCATACCCTAGTGAAATCAGTGAGACCATACTAAGATGTGAGTCCATAGGATCATGCCAATATAGTGATGCCATAGCAATCATGTGAGATCGAATATATAGATAGATTAGACAATGTACATAAGTCTTGTAGCCTTAGATATGTGAGAGTATAATCCTGAATTAGAGTGGGAGAATAGTCTTAAGACAAGAGTATAGTCTTGTAGCCAATGCAAGAGAAATATCTTCCATAGGAATCTTCATAGTTCTCCTAAAAAAGGATCATCGAAGCCAGGCCAATCACTATGTGAAATAAGGAACCCTTATGGAAATATATAGTTGATTGTGAGATCGAAGGGAGACATTGGTTGGAGGATTCGACCAACTTAAGTTTGACCTTGACTAATTTAAAAATTTTCAATTTAATATGTTTCCCTCCAATAGATTGAAGTTGACTTGATGACCATAATATAATTCCTTTTATTTAATCAATTCAAATGTATTTCATAATCAAATGTAGGCTATGAAATTTCTCCCTAGTTGCCAAAATTAACATGAAGGAGTATGTAAAGGCTGTGTGCTTGGGATGAATCTTAGGAAGTATTTTCCAAGTAGTGAAAGTAGGTCTAAGGAAATTTTGGATCTAGTTCATTCTTCTCTATATGATCTGATTCTAGTAAAAGATCTTGGAGGCTCTCTGCACTATGTAGCCTTTATTGATTAATTCTCTTGAAATACATGGATTTAACTCATGAATACCAAGGATTAAGTCTTCAAAAAGTTTCAAGAATTTAAGGTTGAAGTTGAAAACATGAAAGGAAAGAAAATCAAGATCCTGAGATTAGACAATGGAGGAGAATACACTTCCAAGGAACTCGTTTCCATTTGTAAAGAAGCTAGGATCAAGAGGGAGTTGATAGTCCCTTACAATCCGCAACAAAAAGGAGTTGTTGAAAAAAAGAAAAGGTCCATTGAGGAGTTTGTTAAGGCAATGTTGCATGATAAAGACTTGCCTATGTTCTTAAGGAGTGAAGCATCAATGGAAATAATCTATATTCAAAATAGAAGTCCTCATTGAATCTTGGAAGATAGGACTCCTAAAGAAGAATTCACCATATTGAAACAAAAGGTTGGACATTTTAGAATATTTGGTTGTATAGTTTACATTCATGTACCCAAAGATAAGAGGAGGAAACTAGACCCTTCATGAAAGAAAGGAATAATTGTTGGATACATCGAGTCATCAAAGCCCTATAAAATTTATGTTCTACGATAAAGACATGTTTAAGTTAGTAAGGATATTATCTTTAATGAGAATGTTTCCTATTGGAAGTCTAAAGAAGTTCCCATGAACTCTGATGATGACGAATAACATGATTCTCCCAAGGAAGAGTGTTTAGGTCCATCAAATCCTTCAGATAATCTCATAGATCATCAAGAAGAGCTAGAAGAGCCTAGTGAGCCAATGGATCCAATTGTTCTTGAAATCAGGAAGAGGCCAACTTGGCTTAGATATACCTTGCAGGAAGTAGAAGGACGTGCAACACCACATGGAACCTTCAGGGGAAGAAAAAAACTAAAGATGTATTCTAGATATGCAACATTGATGACTAATCTCATTGATTTTGAACCTTCCACCTATGAAGAGGCTAGAGGATTCTCCTAGAAATAGGGAGAGGATTATGATGAGATTTTTTCTCCAGTTACTAGGTACACTACTATTATATCTATTATTTCTATGTGTTGGAATTTACATCAGATGGATGTAAATACTACTTTCCTCAAAGGTGTGATTGAGGAAGAAGTGTACATAGTAAAAACCTCAAGGTTTTGAGGTTCATGGGGAGGAGTATCACATTTTCATATTGAAGAAATCCTTGTATGGAATCAAGTAAGCAACTAGACCCTCGTATTCTCAAATTAACAACTACTTGACAAGGCTTGGTTTCTCCAAAAGTGATGTTGATCCAAACCTATATATTAAGGTTGAAATTAATGAACCTGTGATTTGATTATTGTATGTTGATTACTTATTTTTAATAGGTGTAAAACATCTAATTATTCAATGTAAGAGGGAGTTGGCCTCTAAATTTGATATGAAGTATCTTGGGTTGATGGACTATTATTTGGGACTAGAAATATGGAAGAAGGCTAGTGAAATCTTCCTCGGTCAAGGAAGCTATATTATCAAGATCCTGCAAAAGTTTGGAATGATGGACTGTAAGTCTATGGTAACTCCCATGGTGATTAATCTGAGAAAGTTGAGATACTGAGTCAAATTTGGTAGATCCATCCATGTACCATAAATTAATTAGCTTCTTTATTTATTTGGTTAATACCATGCTAGATATTTGGTTTGCATTGAACACTTTGAGCCAGTTCTAGGTGGAATAGAGACATGATCATTGGATTATAGAAAAGCATGTATTAAGGTATTTACGTGGTATAATTTATTATGGTTTGAGATATGACTGAAATGGTGAATACAACTATAGGGATACACATATGTAGATTGGGCAGGGAGTGTAGAAGACATAAAGAGTACATATGAAGGTTTCTTCAGTTTGGGCTTTGCTATGATTTAGTGGATGAGTAGGAAGTAAACACCTATTACTACCAAGGAAGATTATATTACATCCATTTTAGTGAGTTGTGAAGAAGTATGGATTTAGAAGTTACTCAAAAGACTATTTGTTCAAGTTATAGAACCAACCATAATATATTGTGACAATCAAAGTTGTGTAAAGCTTGCAGAGAATATAGTTTTCCATGATAGGTCGAAGCACATTGATATCAAGAACCAATTTATTCATGACATGGTGCAAAATGGAGTAGTGAAGCTCCAACACATCTCTACTGATGAGAGCATAATTGATATCCTTACAAATCCTTTATCTAGGGGAAATTTTGTAAACTCCAGGGACAATCTTGGACTTGTTGGGAACACTTCACTCAGTGATATGGAGTGTTGATGAGATAACATCAAGGATATACATTCTCCCTATGTCATGAATGACTAAAATTAGGGAGTATGATCTAGTAGAGGAAAATCATTCTTCCAGTGTCAAGTAAGTTGATTAGAATTAGGAAGAATGGTCCTAGAGGCCTAAGATCACTCAATTGAGTGGGTGCCTTTCAAAACTGGGCTAAAAGATATCCATATAGGTTGAGTGATATCATTTAGCGTCAGGCATAGAATTACTCAGGTAGACTATGGCCTTTGGAGATTCACCACGTGTCAAAGATATTGATCAAAATGATGGTGAACAAAGACTAGTTTGTATACCATGTGTTAGTAGACCAGAATTATGGTGACTAGTTGATGCTAAATGATGCACCATGTGTCAGGTGCATCAACCAATATTATGGTGAGGGTACACCATAGGTCAAAGGTACCGATTAGAATCATGATACTTTTTTGATGTTGTTGAATTACCATGTGTCAAAGTTATTGACTGAGATTATGGTAATTAGATGATGTTGATGTTGATGATGAATTTTTATAACCTTTTCTTAGAGAAATTTGTCAACAAGAGAAAATATAGATAGTCATTGTGAATACCGCCCTACTTAAGAGGGAGTATTGAATTTTGTAGCTATGGTCGGTCTTCATAATTAATATTTTAGCCCTTGAAATATATAATAAAAATGTAAGACATGTTATTCGTGTCATTTTATTGATTATCCATTGAAATGATTAATATAAGACATGTTATTCATGTTAGTTTCAAAAGAGAAAATTTTGAATTTCAAATTTTAAATTTTTGGCTCCAAACTTGTCAAGCCGACCCTAGTGAAGAGACACCCATTCAAGATAGGCATAGCACTATAAATAAGACATTCAACCTACTCCATAATACACACTTTGATATCTCACAAGACAAGATATATTATGGGCATCCAAGTGAAGAAGAAGAAGGACGGAGAAGGAAAAAGAAGGATGAACTCATCTCTAGCATTTCTATCTCTCTCTCTCTCTCTCTCTCTCCTTCACTTTGCACGTGTGAATTTCTAGGCATTTCTGGGCAGCAGGTCAAACTTGTGGGCAATAGTGTCTAGGTAGCATATTATGGGCATAAGGGTCAAGTTTCTAGGCAAATTTTTGGAGGTCAAAATTCGACCTAGGTCGATAAGAAATGACCAAGTTTGACCATTGTATTGCAGGTCAGTTTGACCGTCATATTGACAAGCAGAATTAGGTGTATCTCTTGTTGAACTGAAAAAAATTTCAAGGAAAAGGTTGTTGGGTCTTCCCCCGAAGTGGGTATTCCCAAGTTAAATATCATGTTCTCTTTGTGCATTGCAATCTCTACTATCCTATTGCATTTATGGTTGAATTTATGAAGTTTAATTGCTTAATGATAAATTGGAAGTGATAAAATAATATCTACATTATTAGAAGTAATTATCAAATTTCATAAATTAGTGCATGTATCTATTGCACTTGAAAAATCAACATCATTAACATCTTTCAATCCATGTTGGAAATTTTGCAAGTCTTTGTAGTGTTCTTCATCATCAAGCACTACATCTTTGAAATGTATTTTTTGATCAAGAAATAAACAATCTTCTGAACATTATTAAAAACCATCCAATTAGTAACCTTATAAAAAACTAGTGGGCTAAACGATGATTCGATAGAAAAACCACCATTTATAAAAGTTAGTTTAGAAGTAATGTTAGCTAACATATAAACAATTATGTTCTTAGCTCGAGGAATAGAAACAATGTTAGAACTTCAAATTCATCAATTAACTTCCAAACCTTGAGTTTTTAAATTCTCAAATGAGGTGTTAAACAGTGGATTGTAATTTTTAACTAGCTCACAATTATTTATGAATCACCATAAACTTTTAACGATTTCCCCTTTAAATTGATCATTTTCATGATGCCTTGAATTAAAGCCTTGTTCTTGAGAGTATCTATGACGTAAATTAAGCTTATGGGAGAAAAGGTGATGTTTTATTGTTGTGTATTTATGATAATGCAACTAGCTCCTACACCTATATGTGATTAGCATTGTTAAAAAACAAAGTCCAAGTGATGATATTTACACAGTGAGTTAGCTGAAATACTACTATGTACATACACTATAGTATGGTTATCATTTGTATTAGTTATAATGCAATGAAGGAGTTTTACTATTCATCAATTTTAGAAACTGATTCCTCTATTCTGTAATTTCATCGTTGGTTTCTAGAAAGTAATTTCCAGTAATTGAAAGCATAAATTGAATTGATTTGTTAGTTCCTTTTAATTTTATTACTGTATGCTTTATGTGAATTTCTTGGTCAATCCAAATTCATTTTTTCCTTCCTCCTCATGGTAATCATAGATGAGATCAATATGTTGCTAAATATCCTTGCATTTTTCATGACCGATCCCTATTTGGAAAAGGCTATAATATCAAAATTGATCATTTATATGATTTAGTATACCATGAGGTTAGGGGCTAGTGTGATCTAGACATTGTCAAGTTCCCTAGTAACCTTAACATCAAACCCATCAATATGGATAATATGAGGTGTACTCTTGGTTGGAGAAGCATTAATTTTGCTACACACTGAAAAGATATGACATTCGACGATTCTCCCATGTCAACCAAGTAATTATGCACATTGTAATTATGAAATTGAAAAGTCAACATGAAAGGTGGGGTTTATGACTTGGAATGATTACTAATTATACCTTTTCTCATAAAATCCTTTTGTTTTGTCCCATAATTCAATTTTACTAGGGATAATTGGTGTTTTACTTCACAGTTTTCCATTGTCTCGTGAAACACATCTAGAGATGGTATGAAATATTGTAGAATGATATCTCTTTGTTGAGGAATATTACATTTTTCCAATGTAAAAAAGCACCTTACGCTCGATCCAATAGGAAAGTGTTATGCAGGATTTACGATTGAAGACAAAAGTATCTCCCCTAGGTTTGGTGGCTCACCTAGAACAACAAAGAGACAAGGAACAAATTTCTTTACTTAAATTAAATAGATAAAAAAATGAAACCTACATGGAATTTTCCACGGGATTCGCTCCTTATTTAGCTTGAATGTTCCAATTCCAGCTTTGATTGCCAAAATTATAACCTACATAGTCAAATAACACAAGCCAAAAAACTATGATATATATGCAGTATGATATATATACTCAATTCAATATATCAACATGGTATTGAAATATATGAAATAACAACATCACATATAGGAAAACAAATAATTGTTTGCATTAATATAAATGGAAAAAGCTACAGCCATAAATAGATGTTGATATTGTAGAAGAGCTCCTCAAGGCTGACTTGTCCTTTCCTTAACACAATGTGTACCTATAATCACCCTAAATGCATGAAATTAAACCTCTCACAAAAACAACATAAGGGTAGAATTACTCTCCAAAAGCCAATGAATAACTCTCCAAAATCCAACCTCTTGCATATGGAAGGTTCTAAATATATAAAGGAGTGGGGTAAGCTGGGAGTTCTTATCCAAATACCAATCTAAGGTTTTAGATCCACATTTGATGGGAGGATGGTATCAAAGGATAAGGGATGGAAACTCCAAAGTAGGAAAGGATAGGATCCCAATGTTTTATCTAAGGTAAATAGTTGTAACAAATTTTGGAAGCTTCGAGAAAAGGAGGCTTCTAGAATTTCTCTCTTTTTCCTGAATTTCAAGAACTAACGCAGGTTCAAAGGGGAGAAAAATATAGGTGATCAATGCAGGCCACAATAGAGAAACCTGTAGGTGATTGTTTTCCAGCAAGAGGCCAGGGTACATTGGTCCTAAAACTAGCTCATATGATGCAGTTTAGGGTAGAAACTCTTGGGAATGAAAGAGACATGCTTAAGGCTTTGTGCAAGATGATGATAAGGGGGGATAGGGTGTTCATTGATCCCATTAGGAGGCCTATTGATCAGATGTGAAAAAAATTCCTATAACAAATTTCCCCTAAAGTGTAAAGTTAGAAATGACGATTGATGATTGAAGTGACTTACCTTGTGAAAAATCGAGATCAAGAAAAACCAATGAGCTTCATTTGTTACAATTCATTTTCATCATGACACCTTTGTTGCTAAGAGAGGCATATCCATACTCAACACATAAGCTAATATAACATGTCAAATGATCAAAAGACGCATCCACAGATGAAAATTGGTGGACCCATGACTAGATGATTGTTTGTATGATCATGGCCATCATACATTGTGATCTTTGTATAACTCCTGACATCACAACCTAGATGGATGAAACTAGATCCGTGGTCTTCTATCTCTTTCACACGACCAACCAATGTACGAGTCTAACCATGTGAATTAATGGGATGAGGTCAAACATGGTAGACACCATATGATTATCAACCAATGATGTAATTCATTAACAAATGTGAGAGAAAGCACCAATGATGTTAATGGATCTCAAGGTACTACAGTACAATCTGTATGGTGTGAATAATTGATTTGATGTCAAACACCACACAAATTCTTTCAATCGAAGGCCATTGATGTAAACATGTCGCCGAGAGCGAGGAAACTTTCCATTGATGTATGCAAACACCAAGGTGTTGGGAAATAATATTCAGGGGGGTGAATCAATATTTACAAGTAAATAACTTTTTCAATTTCATAATCAGATTCATATACACTACTTCAGTTGAGGTAACCTGCATGTACACACAACTGTTATTAAGGAAACCAACGTATATCCAGTGAACTTATGATTTAGTTAATTCATCATATGTTGATCTTTAATCAGTGCAACAATAATTAATTAACCATTTAAATAGTAACCATGTGCAATATTAACAGAATAAGCAATCATGCATAAGCAACACACATGAACACCAAGATTTAAGGTGGAAACCCAATGTGGGAGAAAAACCATCTGCTGTTGTTATCTCTATATTCTTTTAATATAAGAAAAACCTATTTACAATCTTGTATTGGCACAGACTCATACCAGTACGCAGGCACCCACCTATAGAAGGCTACACCCTTATATCGTTCTCCAAATTCTACTAGAAGGGAGCTACAACCCCCTAGCTCTTGTACTAGCCGATATGTTTACTAGTACATAGGCACCAGCCTATAGAAGGCTACTACCTTCATTCATTCTCCAACTGCTACTGAAAGGGAGCTCCAACCCCCTGGCTCTTATACTGGCTGATATGTTTACCAGTACGTAGGCTCCAACCTACAGAAGGCTAAGACCTTCTCCCTTCCTCCAGGGACCACGTTTCATAAATTTTCAGACTGGATACTCTTGGTACACAACAACAAAATATGAAGGCCATGTTTCATTCAATTTTCATACTGGACCCATCAACAACATTGAAGCTCAATATCAATCACCACTACAATACAACCAATCACTAAAAACCCATCAACACTGAAGCAGATCACAATCAATCAATCTGAACATTCAGAATATTGTCACTAGAACACGGAGAAAAATCCAAAACTCTACATCAACAACCAAAACCAATTGCAACTTCAAACATCATATTTCAGAATATATATGCTACTTAGAGGTGTTGAACTAGCCTCTATACGTGCCTTCTCCAAGGCGAACCAACGTATAGATATACAGATAAATACTTATAACTTTTTAGCTATTCCAAACTTCACATATACTCAAATCATATCATATAAAGGATAAAACATGTGTTAGCAAATAGATCTGGACTATCCATTATCAGACCGCATGATGGAAATTCATTTCAGGTCTTATGATCCTGATCCATCATTAGATCTCATCCATCACAAGCCACTTAGGTTTATCCTTAGTTCAGATCAAGCAAAGCACCAGAAACCCATAACATGCATATTTTCTTTTGATCTAACTCTTCATAAGATATTCATTACTTGCACACCTAACGCTCTGATCTTCTTCTCCTTATATACTTAGATCCTTTGTCAATACCTCAGACCAAAACCATAGTTATGTTGTTGGTATTCTTTGATGGTATCAAGATTCTTTTCAACACTCATTACCATGGGTCAATACCATGGTAGCAACCCCTGGTATTTACCATCATTGATTTTCCATCCTATACACACTTTTCCTTATGTGAGAGTGTGTGTATATGTATATGCTCCTTTTTTTCTGTGGACCCACATGTATAAGGTACTTAGACAAAGTGAATCAGCATATACTTCTTAAATCATTCTCTTTCTTCAACCTCTGAAGTTTGATCTGTAATCCTTTTATGTTAACCAGTTGCACTGTGAACTACCATCATTCATTATATATGAGAGCTGCCATCAAGGACAACACCTTTACCATAATGCCAACAATCTCCCCCTTTGGACTTGATGGCAACCATATTGGTGTTTATTACGACAAGTTGTAGAACATGTTAGATATATCAAATAACACCAAGATACTCTCCCCCTTTGACATCAAGGGCAAAATGCGGACCAAGATATTCTCTCCTTTTGAGATCAAGGGCAAAGGGCTAACAAAAATGAAGACTTCCATATCTGAACTGTTAGATGATCCAAAATAAATATTATCATAGGTTATAAAGTTAGAATAAAATAATTATTAATTTAAGATATTGAATTAATAATTATTAATTTAGAATATTTAATTATTAAATGGAGACATTTAGAATTAGAATATTGTTGTAAAAGATATGACTCTACAAATATGTCATATCTTAGGCTCTAATTTAGGAGAATTGTTAGTAAGTTGTTTGAATAGATTTTATTGTAAGTGGACACTTGTTATTTTATAAGTGATCCATAATTAGAGGTAGTTAGGACATTGAGCTTATAAATAACTCATTGCAAGAGTGTTTTGTTGTTTGGGTGTAAACTCTTGCAAGATTCCATATGTAATTGTTTTTCTTATTAATAAAATTACGTGTCTGAGGACACTTCTGCCATTATTGTGGTATCGGAGCTCCAGTAATGTTGTAGCTGATGTGAGGAGGAGATTCCAGCTCTACAGGCACATGGAAAACTCCATTAATTTGGTCAGTTAATATTTGGTACCTAATTTTTTGTTTTTTTTTTTTTACATTTTTTAAAAGCTTGATCGAGATGGAAAACAATGATGTGAAAGAAAAAATAACAGATGACAGTGTCCTATATATAAAATTCTAGAAAGCTTTACAAGGTTGGGCAATTAGATAATCCTAGCATACAACATCATGCTATCACATTTTGTAATAAAACAAAATATCATGGGGTAGAATCACAAAGTATATAATTCTTGGCAAACATAATGTGTGTCAAAGGCATTGAAATGCCTTAAACAAACACTCCTTAACTGTGTGTGGTTTATATTATTAGTTTTACCCTTTCCGGCATGATAAAATCTAGTAACTGTTCCATTGTTGTTCACCCATTTCCAAGTATGCCTAGTAAAATAGTGTTGGCCCAAGCCTACAGCTACGAGATATAGAGCTTGGGTTCATACCAAGTGTCCCACTTCAAAAACACTCCAATTGTAGTAGAGGTGGACAATTGCACTCCAACGACATTTTTGGGTTGCAGGAATTCAATTGTAGAATTACCACTGCTTCCAAGGATTCGTCAGTGGGGTTTTGCAATTTGCGAGACTCCGACATTGAAGTAGACAGGACCTTTTCTGGACATCACTACGGGCCTATCAGAGGAATTTTCTTTAGAGATTTGGATATTTTGGCTGATTATGGAGCCGACAATAGGATTTGTATCCTGGATCTTCGCTAGTCAAACTCCTGTACACTTACCATTGAATCTAACCACTATACTGGTGTGAATGTAGTGGAGTGGTGCCCATCTCAAGAACATCTGCTTTTGCTTGCAAGCAATGACGTTTTTGGAGTGCCAATCGAAATTGTTGTGCAGAGACAGAATGCTTCAAGACATATTCCTGAAATATTAATAAAAATGTGCTGATTACATTGTGTTAACAAGACTCACTTCATAATACATTTTCAAGTTCGAAGGAGATGGAAGAGTTGTTGGAAACCTAGTTTCTTTGTATAATGAAGATTCAAAGGCACCATTACCTGAAGGTGTGAGTTCGATTAATGTTGTTGCTTTACTTAAGATTTATCTTCTAAGCCTCAATGAGTCGTGCATTTGCAATTCTGCAAACAACAGTAGACAATATTGAAGTATTATTTTTTTTGTAATGGTATAATAAGAAGAGTAATTTTTGGAATATTTTTTGGAGTAATAAGGAAACTTAATGGAGAGTTAAGTATTTTTTTGTAATGGAGCAATAAAGTATTTTTTTTGTAATGGAGAAATAAGGTGAGTTTGATAATTTCTCAAAAAAGTGAATTTTTATTTAAAATCTGTAAATTTGGGTTAAGCACATTGAATCTCAAAGTAATTTTACTTTTGGGGGGGTGACATTTTTTGCAAGAGCATTGTAAAAGTCAAATTTTGAAAGTTACCTTGTAAATATTTGAGAAATTGACTAGAGCCAAGTGCAAAGCTTAGTCATTTTTATCCTATTTCAACGACTATACGAGGGTCAAGGCCAAGCCTCGATAGATCGTTTTTTTTTTTGCGTATTGTGTTGCATGTTGTGTTGCTCATCTTGATATTTTTTTCGGAGCCTGATTCTTGATGTGAAGCTTCAACACTACAATATCAAAGCTGATTAATTTGTTTTTTGATTCTGACAAACTTGAAGGAACAAAATCTTACAAAACATGGCAATGCCTCATCGAAAGCACTCTTATTTATAATGAACTTTGGCATGATATATGTGATGGAGACATTAAGCTAAATAAACCCACAAATGAAGCTACACTAGAAAAATGGGAAGTTAAGAATGTCAAAGCATTAACTCTCATTAAATCTTCTGTTAATGATGAAACGTATGTCCATATAGCAAATGCTATAGATGCATGGTCTACTTTGAGAATTTTTAAAGACTTCTTTGATACTCAGCCTAACTCAAGGAAATTTGATCTACAATTAAAATTGTTGCAACAAAAACTGACTGAAGGAGGTGATTTTCTTGAATACATCTCCAGACTTAAGAATATTAAGCAGGAAATCATTAATGTTGGTTTTCAAGCAATAGATGATAGTTTTATGGTCACAATTTTAATTGCTAGACTCCCTTCTTCCTACACACATTTTTTGGAAACTCTACAATTAACTGGAAAGTTAGAGAAGCTAAAGTTTGATGAGCTCTGAGAAATGTTTACCCAACATGATAAAACCTTTGGGAAGAAAAAGAAAGTTGGTGAAGATGTCTTTTTCACAAAAGCCAACACTAGTAAATCATCAACTGACAGTTCTAGAAGCAGAGGCAGATGGAATTTCAATCAGAATCAAGCAAAACATAATGTACAAAGTCGAGGTCAAAGCCAAAGAAGAGGAAACAACTTTAATAGTCGCAGCAATTTAGGTAGCAGTAATTTTCAAGGCAGAGGAAACAGTGAAGAAAGAGGCTATTTTCAAGGAAGAGGAAATAATAATCAAGGTAGAGGACAACCTCAAAAAAGAAGTCAAAGCAAAGGCAGAGGATAGTCTCGAGGAAGAGGAAGAGACTTAAGTCAAATTGTGTGTTGAAGATGTAACAAAGTTGGACATTATGCTGAAGATTATTGAACTTCTATTGATAAGATCCCCAAGTTTCATCAGCACTCAGCACAATTTGCAAATGATCAAGATGATGATGGTTTAGAATATGTCTTTACTTCTTCATTGGCATTATAACTTTCCTCCCATCTTAAAAGTGATTATGAAGATGCTTGGATATTGGATTCAGAGGCAACTCAGCACATGACTTGTCGACGTGACTTCTTTTGGAATTTTCAAGATTTCCAACTTAATTCCATCTTTCTTGCAGATGATACAAAACATACTCCTTATGGAAAAGGTGTAGTTAAAGTTTCTCTCCCTGGCATTGGAGAGAAAATGATTTCAAATGTATGGAATGTACCAACCTTTAAGAAAAAATTGTTATCTTTAGTCACGATTCGACAAGCAGGACATCAAGTAATTATGGAAGATGGCTTAGTTAAGATTAATTCAGTCAAACAGAGCTTGCAAACTATGATGATAGGTTATGAAGATGGAAAATTGTTCAGGATGAAAGGGATAGTTATTCCAAGCCATTCATACTTTGCAGGGGCAGTGACTACAGGAATTTCACCTATAAGATTGTGGCATGTAAGATATGGACATTTAAATTTTGATAGTGTTTCTCAATTGAAAAAACAAGGGATGGTTAATAGACTTCCAACTTTCAAAAAGGCAAATGCAAAATATGAAGCTTGCATTTATGGAAAACAAAGTCGAGAAAGTTTTCCAACAAGTTCATGGCGTGCAAACAGTCTGCTGCAACTAGTTCACAATGATGTTTGTGGACCACTACAAACTTCATTTGGTGGTTGCAAATATTTCTTACTATTCATTGACGATTTCAGTAGAATGACTTGGGTTTATCTCTTGATGCAAAAGTTAGAAGCATTTGAAAAGTTTAAAATGTTTTGCCAACTTGTTAGAAATGAAGTCAAAGAAAAGATAAGCACTCTCAGGACAGATAATGGGGGAGAATTCACTTCAAATGAATTCAATACTTATTGCAGCAATAATGGCATAAGACAACATCTTAAAAGTGTTTACACTCCACAACAATTGGAGTAGTACAAAGAATGAATTACACCTTGTTAGGAATGGCGGTATCTATGTTAACTTTCAAAAAGTTAAGTTCAACATATTGTGCAGAAGCAATTCATACAGTTGTGTACTTAAGAAACAGATCTCCAACTGCTTCTTTAGACAGAATCACACCTTATGAAGCTTGTTTTGGTTTCAAACCTTGCGTTAAACATCTTAGAGTTTTTGGATCAGTATGTTATGCCTTAGTTTCGAAAGAAAAAAGAACTAAGCTTGACTTAAGAAGTTTGAAATGCACAATGATTGGGTATTCTAATGAGAATAAAGGGTACTGTCTTTTGACCAATGGAAAATTTATTGTGAGTAGGGATGTAATTTTTTATGAAACAGAGAGTAAGAGTGCTGAAGAAATCGAAAGTCTTCTTCAAAAGTTAGAAATTAAAGGCAATCAAAGAAAATGAAATATGCAAAGTCAACCAAATTCACCAAATTGGTATGAACTTGATTTTCCTTCATCTGAAGATGATTCATCCTATCCATCTACTTCAACGACACCATCTAGATCTTCTAGTAGTTCATCTGCATCTCCAGGCAGCAACAGTTCTTCAGACAATGATTCTCCACCTCCAGAATCTTAAACTAATCGACGAACATCAGTTTACATTAATCCTCTTTACAATGATGGTGAATTTTCAGAATCTCAAACCAGTGAGCATCAATACCAAAATGGGCAATTAAACTTTTGAAATATGTAAGGCCAGATGAGCAAAATTAAACAGGAACAAGGAAGTCACACAAAAGTGAAGGAAATTTTTCCTTGCTAGCAAATGATTTTAATAAAACCTTCCACATACAAAGAAGTAGTAAAACACAAAGAATGGCAATAGGCTATGATTGAAGAATATTGAGCAGTAATTGATAACAACACTTGGAAACTTGTTGATTTTCCTCAAAATGTTAAATCCATAGGATGCAAATGGGTTTACAGAATTAAGTACAACCAAAATAGAGAACTTGAAAAGTATAAAGCAAGACTTGTGGCTAAAGGTTTTGCACAGCAGGAAGGCATTGATTATGAGGAAACTTTTTCTCCTATAGCTAAATGGAGCACCATCTGATTAACACTTACAATAGCCGCTTAGAAAGGATGGAAGTTCATCAAATGAATGTAAAAATTGCTTTTCTCAACGGGGATTTATAGGTAGAAGTATATATGAAACAAACACCAGGTTTTGAAATTGAAGGGTAGGAACATAAGTTTGCAAATTGATCAAGGATTTATATGGGTTAAAACAAGCTCCTCGAGCTTGGTATGAAAAAATGGATGAATACCTTAGGAAAGTTGTTTTCAATGAAGTGAATCTGATGATACTTTGTATGTATGATAACAGGGTAAATATCTAGTGATTCTTGTTGTGTATGTAGATGATTTGATCATTACTGGAAACAATGATGATCATATTACACAGGTGAAAACGGAGTTACATGTAGGTTTTAAGATGACAAGTTTGGGATTACTTCACTACTATATTGGAGTTGAAGTCTTCCAATGTCGACATCATATTTTCATTTCTCAGTGTAAGTACATAGCAGAGGTTCTTCAGCAATTTGGAATGCAGGATTGCAAGCCCATTCTTACCCCCATGGAGAAAAACTTGAAACTTTCAAAAATTTGAAGGGGGGAATGGTGGACAACACTACTTATAGACAGTTGATTGGCAGCTTGATTTATTTGACAAACACTCACCCTGATCTATCTTATGCAGTCATTATTCTTTCATGTTTTATGCAGGAACCACAAGACAGCCACTAGAATGTAGCCAAAAGAGTTCTTCAATATATCCAAGGAACAAAAGATTTTAGTCTTCTTTACACAAAGACTAAAAACATTGTACTTGGTGGTTTTTTAGATGCCGACTTTGCTGGAAGTATTGATGATTGAGCATCAACATCAGGTTATTTAATGAGCATGGGGTCAGCAGCAGTGTCTTGGAGTTGTAAGAAACAAGCTACAATGGTCACTTCTTCAACAGAAGCATAGTACATGTCAGCATGGGAAGCAGCATGTGAAATTGTGTAGTTTCACAGAATTTTGCAAGACTTGGGCATTTCTTAGGCAAAAGCTACGTCATTATTAATTGACAGCCAGTCAACCATTAAGCTTGCCAAGAACCCAGTTTTTAATTCAAAGGCAAAGCATGTGGACACCAAGTATCATCATATCAGATCTCTCATTGCCAAGGATTTCCTCAAGTCAATTTATTTTCCTTCAGAAGATTAGATCTCTGAAATTTTCACGAAACCTCTTGGCAGAATAAAATTTACTAAGTTCTGGGATGAACTTGGTATCTGTTGTAATGTATCTTTGGATCATAGGGGGGAATGTTAGATGATCCAAAATAAATATTATCATAGGTTATAAAGTTAGAATAAAATAATTATTAATTTAAGATATTAAATTAATAATTATTAATCTAGAATATTCAATTATTAAATGGAGACATTTAGAATTAGAATATTGTTGTAAAAGATATGACTCTACAAATATGTCATATCTTAGGCTCTAATTTATGAGAACTGTTAGTAAGTTGTTTGAATAGCTTTTATTGTAAGTGGAAACTTGTTATTTTAAAAGTGATCCAATATTAGAGGTAGTTAGGACATTGAGCTTATAAATAGCTCATTTCAAGAGTGTTTTGTTGTTCGGGTGTAAAATCTTGCAAAATTCCAGATGTAATGGCTTTTCTTATTAATAAAATTACGTGTCTGAGGACACTTCTGCCATTATGAACAGTTGAATATGAACATTGCTCATGCTCCCCCTAGGCACATGCTAAATTCTCTGATTAAACTCCCCCTTTGTACATGTTGAGATGCACTAAACCGTCCATGCTCCCCCTGAGCACATGCAAAGTCTGCAAAAATATTTTTCCTAAAGAATAACATGACTCTATAACTCAACTATGTGAGTATGAATTTCCTATCACCAATGACTCATACATACATCAACCTCCCAACCAGGTGGGGATATACCAATTATTTATACATGATTGAAAATTTGCAATTATTACATCATCCTTCCCATGTATAGTGGGGTTACAAATTACATCATAGGTCTTTACATGACCTTTACATCAAATGATATTTATAACAGGGACCAACGATCTAAACAAGACCATGATAGTCATCAGCAACTATCATACACTATATATGATCTGCACCATAACCATCTATCAACAGCATCAAGATCAACAACCTATATATGTCCATCATCAAAAAGCAACAATGTGAATCAAGAAGTATATGTATCATCACATACCAAGGTCTTCTATTATAATAGAAGCATATGCTCCCCCTGAACCTGTTGTGTCAACTATTCACTGTTAGATCTGATCATTGCATTTGTCAGTAAAAATTATCAAGGCATCATCATAAACCAATTATTCATCAAGTTATTAACAAATTATGAGGGCCAAAATAACTTCTACATATCATCAACAGACTATAACCATCATCAATCAGAACAGAAAAGATAATTTATAATTGAATGAACCATTTCAAACCCCTTTTCCTGAGTCTGTCCCACTCCTTCTTCATCAAACCAACATATACGCGACTATGTATCTTCTAACTTGTGTATATACGCGACTTGTCTTCATGATAACTGCGTATGAGAATTGGAATTATGAAATTTCACACTATCAACTCCCCCTAAGTCTGTTATGTCTGTATATTGAGCTATGCCACATATTTTTGGTTGTACTTCCTTCTTCTTCCATACCTTGGAGTGCAATGATGTTTTCTCCTTTTGGTGTGTTGGCCGAAATTTTCTCCTACATTCTTTTGCTATATGCCCAAACTTGTTACAAGCATAACATCTTATATGTTTCATATTCCCTCTATAGTAGTCAATGGATTTGTGACCAAACATATTGCAAGAAAAACAATATCCCTTAAAGTACCTAGAAGTTGATGATCTTTCTGTGTGACGGTTATTTTCTTGAACCATTCTACTTTTGCATCTGCCTACAACATGTCCAAAATTATGACATCTAAAACATTCAACATTATTCATTTGATTAACGCTTCCATAGTTAGGAGTAAATTACTTTATTTCAATACTTTCTTTCCTTGGTTCTTGATGGGGTTGACCTCTTATATCCTAGTTGAGATTTTCAAATGTTGCATTAGAGTTCCTTGCCTCATCTTGTGAGCTAGATTCACCTTCACCAGTTTCATGAAAACCAAGACCTGATTTGATGGTAGGAGACCTTTAACTACTAAGAATGTTATCTAGAATCTTAGTACTATCTTGAAATCGTAACAATTTATCCTTTTCTTCTAGTTTACCTTTTAACATATTTACCTAAACCTGATATTGTTCTTCCTTTTCCAGATATTTCTTCTTCATGATTTCTTCAGCCTTTCTTCTTTCTTCCACTTGTTATCTTAATTTGAGAATCTAATTTTCTTATTCTTCATCTGCTCGAGGTAGTTCTTCATTCTACTTATTTGAATGTTCAAGATCTTCTTTTAGAGAAACGATCTCAACTTCAAGACTTTCATATGGATCTATATTTAAGTCTCTTGATTGCTGTACTCTTTTCATTTACTTCATTTCTTAATGATGTCACTTCATCCCGCAAATTTTGACATTGTTCTTCCTTTTCCTTGTACTACTTTCTTACTTTGTGTCCTTCCTCCAACTGGGCTTTTAATCTGGTAACTTCTTCTTTGAAGGAACACTCCCTTTTGTTAAATAGATCTTGTTGATCTCTAATTTTATCTGTGAGTCTTTTAACTTCTGCCTCTATATTTCTTTCATTATCACTTTCAATATCTTCAACATTTCATGAACAGAGAAAAGTATCACCAGAAGACCAAAAATTTGTACCTCATACTTCTTTTGCTTGTTCATCTTCAATCTGAGGTGATTCTAAATTTGAATACTTGATTCCACCTAATGGCCAATTTTATCTCTTGCTGTCACTCTTCCTTTGAGATGTCTTCTTTTTCTGAGGTACTTTCTTCTTTATCTTCTTTCCCATTGTTTCTATAGACCTCCTTCAAGCTATCAAGCTTCTGCCAAAGGACCTACTCTGATACCAATTGTTGGGAAATAATACTAATAGGGGGGGGGTTGAATCAGTATTTACCAGTCAATAACTTTTTCAATTTCATAATCATATTTATATACACTACTTCAGTGGAGGTAACCCGCGTGTACACATAACTGTTCTTAAGGTAACCAGTGTATATCTAGTGAACTTATGATTTAGTTAATTCATCATATGTTGATCTTTAATAAATGCATCAGTACTTAATTAACCATTTAAACACTAACCATGTGCAGTAATAACATAATAAGAAACCATACATAAGAAACACACATGAACACCAAGATTTAAGGTGGAAACCAAATGCAGGAGAAAAATCACCTACTATTGTCATCTCTGTCTTCTTTTAATATAAGAAAATCCTATTTACAATCTTGTAGTGGCGCAGACTAATACTAGTATGTAGGCAACCACCTGTAGAAGGCTACACACTTCTCTTGTTCTCCAGCTTCTACAGGAAGGGAGCTACAACCCCCTAGTTCTTGTACTAGCCGATATGTTTACTAGTACATAGGCGTTGACCTATAGAAGGCTACTACCTTCACTCGTTCTCCAACTACTACTGGAAGGGAGCTCCAACCCCCTAGCTCTTATACTGGATAATATGTTTACTAGTACATAGGTGTGGGCCTATAGAAGGCTATGACCATCTCTCTTCCTCAAAGGACCACATTTAATAAATGTTCAGACTAGATACTCCTAGTACACAACAACACAATATGAAGGCCACATTCCATTCAATTTTCATACTAGACCCATTAGCAACATTGAAGCTCAATATCAATCACCACTTCAATACAACTAATCACTAAAAACTCATCAACACTGAAGCAGATCACAATCAAACAATCTGAACATTCAGAACACTGTCACCAGAACATAGTCACCAAAACACAGAGTAGAATCCAGAACTCTGCATCGAAAACCAGAACCAACTGCAACTTCAAACATCATATTTCATATTTATACGCTACTTAGAGGTTCCGAACCAGCGTGTATACACACCTTCTCCAAGGCAAACCAACATATAGATCTGCAGTAAATACTTATAACTTTGCAACTATTCTAGACTTCACATATACTCAGATCATAGCATATAAATGATAAAACATGTGTTAGCAAATAGATCTGGACTATCCATTATCAAACCACACAATGATAATTCATTTCAAGTCTTATGACCCTAATCCATCATTAGATCTTATCGATCGTCAACCACTTAGGTTTATCCTTAGTTCGGATTAAGCAAAGCACCATAAACCCATAACATGCATATTTTCTTTTGATCTAACTTTTCATAAGATATTCATTACTTGCATACTTAACCCTTTGATCTTATTCTCCTTATATACTTAGATCCTTTCTCAATACCTCCGACCAAAACCAGAGTTATGCTGCTGGTATTCTTTGATAGTATCAAGATTCTTTGTCGCGCTCATTACCATGGTAGCAACTCCTGGTATTTATTATCATTGATTTTCCATCCCATACACGCTTTTCCTTTTGTGAGAGTGTGTATATACGTATACGCTCCTTCTGTTTTGTGGACCCATGTGTATACGCTACTTGGACAAAGTGAACCATCGTATACTTCTTAAATCATTCTCTTTCTTCAATATCTGAAGTCTGATCTGTAACCCTTTGTTATTAACTTGTTGCACTGTGAATTGCCATCATTCATTATATATGAGAGTTTCCATCAAGGAAAACACCTATACCATAATGCCAACACAAGGTACCAAGGAATGTTTCTAAGTAACCTTCCTGGATAATGTGCTAATGTCGACAGGAAGTGACCCATTGTAGGAGGGCCTTGATGTATCCCCCATCAATGACACAAAACGAGTATCATGATTGAGATAGAATGATCATAATGATGTTGATATGGAACTAGATCAGAAAAGAAAAACATGGAATTAAGGCTTAAGAGTATTGTAACGGATATCAACTGAATGAATTCTCTTCAACAGACTAGTGACACTTAATGGAGTTGGCAGCATGGACCCAAAACTGAAATGGAGGCTTTGAAAATAGTATGTTAACCAAAAGAAAAGTAGATTACCCAATTGAATAGCTATAGAGATGAAGTGGAAGAGTGTCGTGCTCAAGAACAACTCACTACCATTAGCAAATGGGATACCCTATTTTCCCAATTTCCCTAACCATACTAGTCAGTACCTCTTTAGTTTTTAATAATATGGAGGAGGATAACATATGCTTAATCTGTAATTCAATGCTTTGGATGAATCCCCTCAAGTATATTTAATGAACCCTAAGAACGAGTGGTTCAGTCTTGTCATGTTCAACAATTCCATCGCTATTTGAAGTTTTAACGAGTCCAGTGAAGGTAAGCCTCGACATATTTTTCACGTTTAGAGAATTTTAAAAAGAGGCAAAAAAGAAAACTCTAGATGTCCCTTTTCATAGATAGTCTCTCAAGTCCGAAAAGGTAGAAAACAATACTCAAGAGAACCTCTCAGTCATGTTTGACTAAGGTATTTCGTTTTCATA
This sequence comes from Pinus taeda, assembly GCA_000404065.3. NCBI lineage: Eukaryota > Viridiplantae > Streptophyta > Pinopsida > Pinales > Pinaceae > Pinus > Pinus taeda. Next base: position 11,356 of record APFE030380512.1, on the reverse strand, counting down.
GATAGTCTATAGCAGTTTAGAAAAGGGTTAAACTTATACTGAGTAGACATATTTTAATTTACTTTTACGCTTTTGAAAAGACAAGTGCTCAACATTCTTTTCATATTTTGGGAGTTTGAAAAGAGCTAAAAGAGGGCTCCTCTTGGAGGAACAAGTGGTATAAAGGGTAGCAACTGGTTCCAATCTTGATGGAACTACTCAAAACATGCAAAGGTCAATAGGCTAGGTAATAAGACCACTCATCGCAGTTGTTCCTCAAGAAAGGGTAAAACAACCAAGTGAATGTGTATGATCGGCCAAGAAAAAGGTGATAATGGAATGAGAAAACCAAGGCTCATCTGGAAAAAACATGCTAATAAAAATGGAAATCATGAGAGGAATGGTTTCATTTTTACAGAAGCTTAAAACATGGGAAACTATGCTTGAGAATAATTGAAGATGGTTTCATTTTTTCACAAGCTTGAAACATGATAAAAAACTATGCTTGAAAGTGGTTTCATTTTTACACAAGCTTGAAACAAAGAAAAACTATGCCTGAAATAATTTTGCATGCCCCAAAAATCAATTCAAGGTACATGCCCCCAAGCTTCATTTCACGCACCTAAGTAGACCACTAGGTACTAATAGGTGGATGGAATGAAGGTTTATTTACGAGATCAAATGAAAGACTCAACTAGGAATTTACGAGATCTAATCCAAGAATCTAATTGAAAGGGAATTTTTTTCATTTTTTAACGAGTTTGACACAGGAAAATAAATATGCTCATAGGAACCTTGATTCATTTTTTATCGAGCTTGACATAAGAAGAGGAACTCTGCTCTAGACCTTGTTTCATTTTTTAGCAAGCTTGACACAAGACAAGGAACTCTGCTCCATGGGATCCTATTTCATTTTTTAATGAGGTTGACATAATAAAAGAACTATCCTCATAAGAGCTTGTTTCATTTTTTAACAAGTGTGACACAAGAAAAGGAACTCTTCTCCGAGACCTTGTTTCATTTTTTCATGAGATTTACATAAGAAAAGTAATTCTACTCAAGGGACCTTGTTTTAGTTTTTAATGAGCTTGACACAAGAAAAGGAAATCTACTCCAAGAACCTTGTTTCATTTTGTAAGGAGCTTGACACAAGAAAAGGAACTCTGCTTCAAACATTGTTTCATTTTTTAATGAGCTTGACACTAGAAAATGAAATTTTCTTAAGGAATCTTGTTTCCTTTTTTAAGGAGCTTGAAACAATAAATTGAACTCTTCTCCAACACCTTGTTTCATTTTTTAAGGTGCTTGAGACAAGAAAAGGTACTTTTCTCCAAGACCTTGTTTCATTTTTTAAGGAGCTTGATACAAGAAAACGAACTCCGCTCCAAAATCTGATCATGGCCTCCAAGAAACCATGGCTTCCAAGAGGTTCTCATCAGATAGGAGAAAAATTCCCGGAAATGGATACATTTAAAAGGATTCAATGGAAAGATCAGGCTCCAATGACCCCAGTAAACGATTCACCATATCACCTACTGAATCTAGGTTGAAAGAAGTTGAGCAGACAATGAAATGCTCATCTTCATCAGTAGGTATGTGAATGTGATTGGTTGCCACATAATTAACCTGTAGCGGGGGAGATACTGCTTGCATATAAGGACAATTTAGGGAAGCTGGTTGATTGGGAGTCAAATTAGGACCAACGAACGAAAGGTGGTTAATAGTCACAATTATTCCTTCATGTAGGAAACACATCACACGAAAGAGTGAAGAGACAAGAGCTCCCATGACATAAACATAGTCATGTACAAGGAGTAAATTTAAATCCAAAGGGAATTGGACTACCATCACATCGATATAGAAAATATTTCCTCTCAAAGTAATATGAAATTGAGGCAGGATTCCTAATAGTTTATTAGTTCCTCTGTTAAAATCCAACAGATTCTGGGTAACGGCACAAGTTACAGTGGATTGAAATCTTGTCAAGTAGTGGAGGATAAAATACTAACAGATGCACCTTCATCTATGATTTTTCTAGGTATGGGAACATTATAAGTATGTACTATGACTTGGAAGGGCACAAAAGGAGGAAGACGATATCCTTCCAGTCAACTCCAATTAGAGGAGTGACCATACTACTTGGAGGGGGGATTGTAGGAATGAGATAACTACACCCTTATGCCATGGGATAGGGAGGATTTCCCCCCTATGTTGAGGGAATGGGATGAATGTCCTCTCGTACCGTTGGAATGAGAGAACTACCCCTTAATTCATTGGAACTTGAAGAAATAAGAAGAACTTGAGTGGTATGAAGTTCACTCTTTGCGGGAAAGGTACGATCAACTAAAGCTGGAATCAAGTCATCCATTTTATCAACCAATGGTTGATCAAGAACAGGTTCATGGGATTCATGTTCAGAGAGAGCAAAATTGATTGGAGATGTGATCAGAAAATGATCCTCAATGAATTTATAAATGCTCAAAAATGAAAGTCAAAGGATTCTCCTAAAAATAGTCTCATTACATAGATCTCTTCATTCTGAATTTAATGCAATTTGAATGGACCAAAACAGATTTCGGATGAAGGAGTTATTGTAAACAGAAAATTGCCCAATGTCCTTAGAAAAGGAGGCATTTTCTTGTTAAAATGGGACTTAAGAGGTCCTTAAGAAATTCACATCGCAAATGCAAAAGGTGGACTTAAACAGAGGCGGAAGGACTCTCCGATTGCGATCTCCGGTATATCGTATCAGGGGAAGGTCTTCGTGCGGCATAGGAACCCTGGGTAAGCCGAAATGCGATATGTCAATATTGTGATGTGCGATGTGCGACTTGCGATTGGAAAATTGGCGGATCAGTGATCAGCACAGTCGAAGGGAAGTGGTATAGACGCCAGGCTGTTGCGAATTGCGATATGTGATGCGTCGATATCGGTGATCGGTGATTGGCGAATGGGATCGCAACCATGTAAAGGGGCCATTGACATGTGACAATGTCATATGCTGATATACGACAACGCCGACATGCGATTGTGATAGCGCGATCGGTGATAGGGATCGTAGCAATACAAAGGGGCTCCTGCCTATTGCGATTGTGATAAGCGATCAGAGGATGGACCCGAGAGGATTATAGGGGTGATTGAACTTTATTTGAGTTCTGCCTAAAGGCTCATGATGTGTTGTTCATGATTTTTCCTATGTGTTTCCGTTATGATGCTATTTTTAGAATGTAGGCAAAAGAACGATCGACTATTTCATTTCCATTGGAAACAGTCCATCGCACTTGTGCCACGCTGTAAGCGAGCATTTTGTAACATGAATGCGTTATGTAATGTGCAGAGCCATAGAGCCAGAAGCCAAAGGGCCGTTCGAAGAGATGCAGAGCCGCTAAGAATGATTCCTCATGATTGCACATAGAGAAACGAATAGGGAGCCTCATAGCCGGGAGGATGCCCCGCAAAAGCCAAAGAGCCACGCGAAAGAAAGGGCCAAGGGATTTTGATAATCCATAGAATTTAATAGAGAATTCCAAGGCTGAGAGCTAAAATGTAGCAGCCGAAGTGCTGGACCAAAAGTGGAGCCCAAGAGCTCATGTTGTCACATCCCTAGTTGCAGAGAGGCGAGTAGAAGCAAAAGCCACCAGAGGTTGGGGCGATTGCAAAGGATGTTTCCTCAGGATGAGGAAGGGACAAAGAGACCATGAATTGAGCCAAAGAGTCGAGAGCCAGAAAGCCAAGAGCTTTAGAGCCAGAGGACCGAGTAGAGGTAGGGCCACCAGAGGTTGGAGGCAGAGCCAGACAACTAGAGCTCAAGATAGCTGTGCAGAGCTAGAGAGCAAGATAGTTGCGCAGAACCAGAGGGTCGATAGCTGCAAAGAGCCGAGAGCCAAGAGCTGAGAGACAAAGTCGAGAGCTAGAGCCAAGAGCCAGGGCCAAGAGCCAGAGCCGAGAGCCAAGACTTGAGAGCCAGAGCCGAGGGCCAGAGCTGAGAGCCAAGAGCCAAGAGCTAGAGCTGAGAGCTAGAGCCGAGAGCCAAGAGCCAAGAGCTAGAGCCGAGAGCGAGAGCCAAGAGATAAGAGCCAAAGAGATTGAGAATGCAAGTGAGCCACCAGAGGTTGGAGGCTTGGTAGAGGCCGAAGCCACTAGAGGTTGGGAGGTAGGAGCCGTAGTTCCTCAGAAGCTTGAGCGCAACAGAGTTGCAGAGCGTAGAAGGCTAGAGAGTTGTGGAGATGAGGATTTCATAGAGTGCCACTGGAGGTTGGGAGGACAGTAAAAGAGCAACCAGAGGTTGGAGGCTCGATAGAGGCATAACCACCAGAGGTTGGAGGTAGAGCCTTAGAGCCAAAGAGCTCAAAGCAGACTTCTAAGGGCCATGGAGCTGTAATGAAGTTTAGAACAGCAAAGAGATCAAATGATCAAGTTGTTGCTGGTGTCTGATGTGTGCTAAATACAGAAGAAGGAATTCCATAGATAGTAAAATAATTATGAGGGAGTTGGTGCAAGCCAGGAGCTCAAGATAGCCTGGAGCGCTAATTGAAGGAATCTAGTCCGAAGAAGCCTAGACTGTCTGCAAAGTATGGACATCCAACAGGATAAGATGGTATTCTAAACCCATAGGTTCAGTTGTAAACCAATGGAGTTAAGTGTGGAAATTGTAAAAGAATTTTACCATAATCCCAAAGAGCCTAGTTGAGTTGACTAGAGCTCATGGAGACGTAGCCCAAGATATTAGGGTGAACTCCTAATTAAACTTGTTGTCTTTATGTTTTTTTATTTGCTGCATTTACTGTTATGTGTGTTTATATATCAGTTAAGCAAATAAACTTAATGAAATTAAGCAGTTAAAGGCAAACACAAAAATACACCTATTTCAAGTGCTTATTTCCTCAAATTATCAATCATAAGCATAGATCTTGGAATTTTTTTAGGCTTTGGAGTGGGAGAAGTTCTTGTAAGCTGACAAGAAGCCTTTAGCTCCCCATTTTAGATTAGGTGGTATCAAAGCATCAAGTTGATTAACCCCACCTTCAAAGAAGGTTATATCAGAGCTAAGTTATACAAGAGAAGGTTGTATCATGAAGTGGGTTGTATCATGATGCAAGTGGTATCAGATTAGAATGTTTGATTGACAGAGCAATCTATATGATTGGTTAACTTGAAAGGTGTTTAAAAATTTGAGGATTGATTGTTTGATTGTTGTAAACTGACAGTTGTTTGAGTTTGAAAAATTGAAGGGAAAGCTACTGATAGCTAAGTCCAGGAGAGGACAAGAAGGAAGAAGGGCTGAAGGCATTATCCTTATCCTGAAGGACCTCAAGACAATCATTGAAGCACAAGAGGTTTGTTGCAAAAGGATGCTTGTCTTTAGATTTATTGCATTTCTTTGCTAATGAGATGCACATTGCAGGATGGAAAAAAAGTTGAGTAGGCAGACTCACTTTATTGCTGCAAACATTATGTTCATTTCAGTTTTGGAAGTACAATGTACTTAACCGAAAGTTGAAGGATGAAATGCATGCATGAGAATGATTTGCATGAACACAGGGATGCTGATGGTTTCCTTGTATTTGAACATGTATGTGTGATTAACTTGAAGGGTTGATTGCTTTGTTTTTAAACATGCATGTAATATCGGGCTTGTTATCTAGTCCATCATTTGTATGCAGATGTAAAGACATGGAGGTGTTCACAATATGTGAAATTTTTTTCTTTTGTTGAAGCAGAAGTTTAGGCCATCTAGTTGTCTATAATTCTATTGTTGTTAACAGTTGTTGTTGAAAATATGTCAAAAAAATACAAATGTGAATTTTTGTGAAGAAGATGTAACTTCACATTTGTTTGAGCCCCCTTGGATCAATGATCTAGGAAGAGAAGTTCAAACTACCTACTGTAACCTTCTCAGAAGGATTTTTGCGTGAAGTCAAGGAGGAAGACAATTCTAACTGAAGGACAAGCACATCTAGGAAGGAGTTGTTCAAAGGCTTTGGCTCATAGGCACTATGCAAGGCAAGTGTATGGAGGTTGAAAGAAGAGGGTGTCATACTCTCATCTATTGTTTAGATCAGTATATCAATATTTTGGGGTCCAAAAGATTCCTAATGGGGAGGCGTGATCAGAAAATGATCCTCAAGGACTTTCTAAAAGATCAAAAATGAAATTCAAAGGATGCTCCTAAAAATAGTCTCATTGCATAAATCTCTTCATTCTGAATCTAATGCAATTTGAATGGACTAAAATGGACTCCGGATGAAGGAGTTCTTGTAAAAAGAAATTGCCCAATGTCCTTTAAAAAGGAGGCATTTTCTTGTTAAAATGGGACTTAAGGGGTCCTTAAGAAAATTGCATCACATATGAGAAAGGAAGGACCTAAATGAAGGCGGAAGGACTCTCTGATTTTGATCTCTGATATATCGCATCGGAGGAAGGCCTTTGTGTGGCATTGGAACCTTGGGTAAGCCAAAATGCGATATGCCGATATTGCGACGAGCGATGTGCGACTTACGATCAACGGATCGACGATCGGCACAATCGAAGTGAAGTGGTATAGACCCCGAGCCGTTGCGACTTGCGATGCGCCAATATTAGCGATTGGCGAATGGGATTGAAACCATGTAAGGGGGTCGTTGACATGCGACAATGCGATATGCCAATATGCGACAGCGCCGACATGCGATTGCGATAACGTGATCGGCGATCAGGATCATAGCAATACAAAGGGGCTCCTGCCTATTGCGATTGCGATAAGCGATCAGAGGATGGACCCGAGAGGAATATAGGGGCGATTGAACCTTATTTGAGTTTCGCCTAAAGGCTCATGATGTGTTTTTCATGAGTTTTCCTATGTGTTTCAGTTATGCTGCTATTTTTGGAATGTAGGCAGAAGAATGACCGACTGTGTCATTTCCATTAGAAAGAGTCCATGGAACCTGTGCCACGCTGTAAGCAGGTGTTTTGTAATAGGAATGCATTCTGTAACACACAGAGCCACAGAGCCAAAAGCCAGAGGGCCAGACGCAAAGACAAAGGGATGATTGCACAAAGAGGAAGACACAGAGGGCCAGTCAAAGAGACGCAGAGCCGCCAAGAATGATTCCTCATGATTTCGCACAGAGAAATGGACAAGGAGCCGCAGAGCTGGGAGGATGCCTCACAAAAGCCAGAGAGCCACGCGAAAGCAAGGGTCGAGGGATTTTGATAATCCGTAGAGTTTAATAAAGAACTTCCAGGTCGAGAGCCAGCAGTGCGGAGAGAAAGAGGCTGAAAAAAATGTAGCGGCCAGAGTGCTGGACCAAAAGCAGAGATCGAGAGCTCAAGCTGTCACATCCCTAGCCGCAGAGAGGCGAGTAGAAGCAGAAGCGACTAGAGGTTGGGGCGATTGCAAAGGATGTGTCCTCAGGATGAGGAAGGGATAGAGAGCCTGTGAATTGAGCCAGAGAGTCAATAGCTAGAAAATCGAGAGCCTTAGAGCCAGAAGACCGAGTAGAGGCAGAGCTGCTAGAGATTGGAGGCAGAGCCAGATAGCTAGAGCTCAAGATAGCTGCGTAGAGCCAGAGAGCAAGATAACTACACAAAACCAAAGGGTCAATAGCTACAAAGAGCCAAGAGCCGAGAGCTGAGAGCTAGAGCCAAGAGCCAAGAGTCGAGAGCCAAAGTCGAGAGCCAAGAGTTGAGAGCCAGAGCCGAGGGCCAGAGCCGAGAGTCATGAGACGAGAGCCAGAGTCAAGAGCCAGAGCCGAGAGCCAAGAGCTAAGAGCCAGAGCCGAGAGCCAGAGCTAAGAGCTGAGAGCCAAAGAGCTCGAGAATGCCAACAAGCCACCAGAGGTTGGAGGCTTGGTAGAGGCCGAAGCCACCAGAGGTTGGGAGGTCGGAGCCATAGTTCCTCAGAAGCTTGAGCATAGAAGAGTTGTAGAGTGCAAAAGGCTAAAGAGATGTAGAGTTGAGGATTTAGCAGAGTGCCACCAGAGGTTGGGAGGACAGTGAAGGAGAAAACAGAGGTTGGAGGCTCGATAGAGGCATAGCCACCAGAGATTGGAGGTAGAGCCTTAGAGCCAAAGAGCTCAAAGCAGACTTCTAAGAGCAATGGCATTGTAATGAAGTTCAGAACAACAAAGATATCAAATGATAAAGTTGTTTTTGGTGTCTAATGTGTGTTGAAGATAGAAGAAGGTATTCCAGAGACAGTAAAAGAATTCTAAGGGAGTTGGTGCAAGCAAGGAGCTCAAGATAGCCCGGAGTGTTGATTGAAGGAATCTAGTCCAAAGAAGCCTAGATCTGTTTGTAGAGTATGGACAACTAGTGGGATAAGATGGTATTCTAAACCCATAGGTTCGGTTGTAAACCAATGGAGTTGAGTGTGGTACTTGTAAAATAAGTTTACCATAATCCTAGAGAGCTTAGTTGAGTTGACTAGATCTCATGGAGACGTAGCCCAAGATATTGTAGAGCCTCTAACTTGCACCTATTTATCCATCATTACCTACAACTTTTCCTCACTTATCCCTCTCTTTTGCCCTATTTTCCTCATAAACATACCCAGATCATTACATTTGATGTCTTTAAGCATGATTGGTTGACTTTGCTAAATGTTTGACTGTTTGTCTAGATTTTTGACATATGCACAGAGTTTCCGCAGCTGTCTGGCAATTCCGCAACCATTCAGCAATTCCGCAGCCTTTTCATTGATCTCCATGTTCCATGTGTCATTTTGAGAAACGAATCACATGGGCACATGGGAATGAAGGTGTTGAAGGTTCCTGTGCTATTGGCTTGGTCAGCAACACCACGCATACCTCCGGTCAACGAGGATCCAACTTCGGTCAACAAAGCCAGCTCAAACGGTGTTGCGTGAGCTGAAAGGATACGTCACTCCAGATGGCAACTCTTCCACTCTACGCAGGTCATGGGAGATAGGATCCAACCTTGGATTCAACCTCCATAACGACCGTACCTTCCAGATCACCCACGGACCTATTGATGTGTTGCTGAACCATTTAATTAGCATGCTGTCAGTTAATTTTCAGTTTCTTGTTTTATGTAGTAGGCAGTTGTTTACTTGCTTACAAAATCCAGCGTCTGCGCACGCTTGAAGATTAGTCTTTAGTTGTTTCATTCATGTAATTGCTACATTTTTAGTGAGTACAGAAACTCTGTTTTGAAGCTGTTGTTTCAGCACTTTTTGACTGTAATTTCTGCATTATGAATTAATAGAAGACTGTTGTTTGACTCCTTTACGTAGCTAATTTCTCTTTGGGCTTTGTGGATGGAGGGCCCCCGTTCATAACAGCCTTTGTACAGTAATTTACTTTTATGTTTTTACCATTCACTTCCTTTGAATTCAGCAATTTTCCTTTTCTTTAACACATGTATATATTTGATTTAATCTCATTGTCATTTCATTTCCAGCATTTACTTTAAACTGATCATGACTGTCTTTTGCAGGTGTTAGCCCGGGATTGTGTGTCTTTGTGTATTTGCTTTATCTCTAATAGTATTTTCAGTTGTCATATTCATAAGTTGTTGCCTTTACTCTGTTTTCCTAGTTGATTTCTAGTTTAGTTTCTCAAGTTGTATGCTAACATATTGATGGTCTCTTTATCATAAGCTGTTCATCTTTAAGAGATTAGAATACTGATAACTTACAGCTTGTTTTGAGTACTTTTTAGACTTAGCTCTAACTACTTCTTAATCGTGTTTCACATAGTACTATATGTTGGAAGCAGAGAGTTAGGAAGAGTTAAACATTATAACTGGTCTTTAAAGTAGTTTTTCTTATCTTTTTATTGCAGCAGCATGAGTAGTGACTAGTGCTATTAGAAAGTGGTTTTTTTTTCTATTTTTCTTTCAGTTTCATTTCAAGTTATTTCTTTCAAGCTTTTTCCTTTGCAAATTTAGAAGGTAGTTAGAAACCACCAATAACACACACTCACTCATTTAGAAATCACCTTACACACACTATCACTCATCTATTTATAAAATCTCCATTCCATCTTAGGAAGATAAATTAACCACCAACAACACCCCCAACGACAAAAAGATTTAAGAGGTTGCCTAAGTACATATAGTACACCTTCACTTCATCAGCTTACGAGCCCCTTGTTGACAATTAATGAAATCAATTTAGAAACACTAAATTGACCAAACATTTTGTCGCCGTTGCCGGGGAAGTGAAAATTAGGTAGCCAATTTAAAAAAAAAAGAGATAAAATAAAAAAAATTTCAAGAAAGGAAGATTAATAACCTCTTAAAGTATGCTCTCCTCTTGCACTTAGAGTGAACTGGAGGATCAGAAAAGAGAAAGTTATTGGTTTAATAATTCCTTGAGTATGCTCTCTTCTTGCACCTAGAGTGACCTTGAAGATTAGAAAGAGAATTATTACCCTAACTTGAAAGAAAATATAAAAATGACATGCATAGAGCAAGAGATTCTAGGGGAAGATTTTTAGCTGGAGCTAGAAGTTCGATTTTCACAACTCCATCTACTTCAAGAAATAGGCAAGAGACACCTTCATCATCTCCAACTCATACTCCCAGCTCTAGGATTCCTGGAATCCAAGAGGCAATAGTAGACTCTCCTATACCACCTATTGAATCCGAAAGAGATTCTTTCTTTTCTTCCACAAGGGGACAAATTGTAATTGAAGAAATAGAATCACCCAAAGAAGAAGGAGAAATTCTTCCTCATTCACCCTTAGTAGAGGAACTAGAGAACTCTGAGGGCTCTGAAGAAACTACCATGGCAGAAGAAAGAGAAATTGGACTAGGAGGAGGTAGAGGTAGAGGTAGAGGAGGAGGAGGAAATAATGGAGGAGGTAGAGGAAACATTGGAGGAAATAGGGATGGAGATGATTCATTGGATTTCCCATAGTCGATGATGACGACTCCCGAGCCACAATGAAAAACATTTTGCCATCCGTCCTCCCAAACTTTCATGGGTCAAGAAATGAGGACCCTGAGGCATTTCTATTTGAGTTTGAGGTCATATGTCGAACTTATGATTATATGGAAGACGCTCAAAAACTTAAATTGTTCCCTTCAACATTGAAAGGGGCAGCATTGAAATGGTTCATGGGATTGCTCACTCAATCCATTAGGTCCTGGAATGATATGAAACAAATGTTTCTGGATAGGTATTTGGACTATTGTATGCCTACCAATCACAAGGATGAGGTATTCAAGATGGTACAAAAAGAAGATGAAAATTTATAGGATTTACTTGAAAGATTCCAATATAATCTAAAAAGAGCAAAAATGAGCAACTTGGATGAGGAAACCTTAAAAGCCCTCCTATTAAAAGCCATTAGAGTTGAATGGATAGACATTTTGAACATGATGGGAAAAGGAGACATATCTCAACTTCCACTTCATGATATAGCAGAACTAT
>APFE030380510.1:126167-141861 GCA_000404065.3 Pinus taeda | reverse complement strand
ACCCTGATTTGATTTTCTAGCTACCAGAGCAAGTAAGCTCCAACTCCCTCGACTCCAGGGACAACGTTTCATAAATTTTCATACTGGATCCACCTGCTACAACACATCATAACTTGTAGGCCATATTTCATCAAATTTTCAAAATGGACACACTACCAACATTTAAGCTCAAAATCAATCATCAAAATGAACCTTATCACTATAGCTCAATCATCAATATTTAACCCAACTGAATCAACCAATCATTGAAACCTAATCAACATGAAGCTAAACCAATTAACTAGAACCATGAGTTCACTGTAACTAGAATATCAAACAACTTATTGCACATCACAGAAAGCAGATTTTGTTACTACAAACCCTGATCAACCACCTATAAAAATATGTACACCACTTTATAGTAGAAAACCGATGTGTGTACACACCTCTCTTGAATCATACCCCTGTATAGATCTTAAACCTATGAATACTAAAAACTGAACAACTTACATTCTGAAACAAACACTGAATCATACTCATATCTATTGCATCATTTTGAATCAATCACATAACTGTCTCTAACCTTCAATCAAAACCAACAAGTAACCTCAACATTCTTGAATCAATTAATTCACAATGAAAACATAGTTGTTTAACCACAATTCATCAAGAAGAATTTATTGATAGATAGTAGAAACACATCAAAACTGATTAACTTAATAGACATTCTTTTTCATCAAAACCATCCTTAATGTACACACTTTATTCAAAGCATACCCTCTTGTGTATGTTCTTTTCATAAACGAAACCGACATGTACGCGACTTACCATAAATACATCTGCGTGTGTATGTGCCTTGCATGCTACAAAACCCACGTACAGATCTGCAAATTCAAAGTCAAATCTTCACCACAACACATAACTTCAGACATACCCAAATGTTGATATACATAGACAAATCATGTGTTAAGATGTCATCAACACAAATCAAATCATCCCATAATCATGATTGTCATCTCAAATCTATTGGATCTTATCCATCATCAAACTCATGAGTGTATACTTAGTTTAGATCAAGCAAACCATCAATATGCAATAACATGCATAGTTTCTTCATATATAACTATTCATAAGATTTCAATCACTTGTAGACATTACACACATTTTACCACTTTTATCTTCATCACCTTATATAGTTTATCCTTTTTGAATACCATAGGTCAAAACCATACTCCAACTGATGTTTTACTTAGATAGGATCAAAACATACAATGTTGGGATCAACACCACAGGGAAATACCATGGTAAGGACCCTTGGTATTTAGAATACCATGGTGTGGAAACTATACACACCTTTGCTTCTTCATAATCACGTGTGTCCACAATGTTTCTTAACAGAACCCATGTATACTTCTTGAACTTTCAACTTTATCATACCTCTGCCTCTAAACTGCTATGAATTTTCCAAAACACTCAGTCACATCTTGTTTATATATTCAACAAGTAGGTTTCCATCAAGATACAACTCATTAAGTAGGTTTTCATTCATCAGGTCGGTTTCCATCAAGGACAACACATAAGTCATAATGGCAACAATCTATCCCTTTGGACTTGATGACAATCACTTTGGTGTTTGGTCACCACAACATGTAAATAAATGTAAAACAAATCAATCCAAGAACCAAAAAAAACTACTTTCCAAACACCAAGCTACTCCCCCCATTCGACATAAAGGGAAAAGGGCTAAGGAAATGATGAATGAAGACTTTTGTATATGAACCATGAAGTATGAACATTGATCATGATGCCCCTTACCACATGCTAAAGTTTTTGAACTACGTGACTCTATGACTCATATGACTTGTTCTATCACCAAGGACTCAAACTTACATCAATCACCCAAGCACAATCGGTTTACATGTTTGACATCAGTATTACATCAACTTCCCAAACATAGTGGGGTTACCAGTTACATCACATATCCAGAAGGACATGACCATAATCGTCCATCCATCACTGAATTTTACAATTATTACATCATAGGTCTTTACATGACCTTTACATCAAATGATAGATAATATATTTATAACCAAGACCAAATACTTCAATAAGACCATGATATTCATCAACAAATATCACACACCATATATGATCTGTACCATAAGCATCTTTTAGCAACAACTCATCATCAATATGTAATATAGAACAATGTAGCTTCAATATGTTAACATGTGACATGGTATGAAGCCACAACATCATAAGTGATAATCATAATAAGATATGATAGTGTAGCATCATTTCTGAATATTCCATGTTTCCAATTATTATTCAACAGATGTAGATGTAGCATATGACCATGTCTTCACAACGTCATTCTCTTTTCCCAAATTCTTCATAAGAATATTAATCACACCAACACCACTTCATCAATATGCAACATAATTAACTGTTAATTATAGTATGAGATAAAAAAAATCGTCATTCAATAACATCATCAACATAAGAAGAATCATAATGAGGAGCATAACAAATTTTTTCCCTAAACTTTTGCCAACTGTTCACTATCAGTTTTGATCATAACATTTCATTCATCAGTTAGGACATCAACAAATCTTCATCAACTAGTCATCTAAAAGACAAAAATCTCAGCAAGAACCAGAGTAGAAAAGCCAAACAATAATTGATTGAAGCATATCAAACCCTTTTCCTGAGTCTTTCCCATTGTTTCTTCATCAAACCAAAATAAACACAAGTGTTAAGTTCAAAACTCCATATACATGTGACTTTTCTTCATAAGGTTTGTGTATAAAAATTGAAATACTAAAATTTCACACCTTCAGCTCCCCCTGAGCCTGTTCTATTTGTACCTATTTACTCTTACTTCACTAGAGACATTGTTAGTAGTATAAGTAGTAAGAAAATAAAAAATAACCATGGAAATCAATATGTATTACTCCCCTGAGATTACACATCACTGATCCTAAGGACAAATAACCATCTTCTATTTCCATGAGGTCAAGTACCTCTCACCACTTGTATATTCAATGTTAGAAATATTCATTTAAGAATAAGGGACTGCAATAGGAACCATCTTCTTTTACTTTAAGTATGAACCTTTCTGATATTTATGAGAATTTCGATCTTCAAACACATATAATTTTTCTTGATTTCTATATCCTCTTATTATAACCTTTCTATTTACTTCATTCATATCCTTACACTTGGTTGATTTAAACATAATAATATTTCCCTTGTCTTCCATTTGTTGTACACTTAGGATATTTTTATTTAGCCCTTGAACTAATAAAGCATGAGCTGCTACTCTAGTTTTATTAATTTTTTATTTATCTTTTCCAAGAACTTTTGCTGAAACATTAGTTCCAATAATAACATTACAATGATGGTTCTTCCTGAGAGACTCCATTTTACTCTGATCTCCATTCATGTGATGAGAACATCCACTAGCTATGTACCATTCATTTTCATCTTCAAATGAACATGGAGAAAGACCATACCTTATATGTTCTTCTTTTTATTACCTATTGGCGGGCCCACCTTTTCTGAAATTCCTGATATTAATGCTCTTACTTGGTTTATCACCATGTTGTCTGTGGTGACGCATAGACTTGTTCCTGCATTCTTTTGCTACATGATAAAACCTGTTACAATCATAAAATCTTATATATTCCAGATTCCTTCTATTGCAATCAATTGCTTCGTGACCAAACATATTGCAAGAAAAACAATATCCCTTAAAGTACCTAGAAGATGATGGTCTTTCTATAAGAAGGTTATTAGCTTGAAACATTCTAGTTTAGAAACTAGCTGCAACATGTCCAAAATCATGATATATAGAACATTCAACATTATTGATCAAAGGAGAAAATTGATTGACACTTCTATAGTTAGGATTAAATGGTTTCCCTTGAAGACTTTCTTTCCTTGGTTGATGATGATGTTGACTTATTATCTCCTTGTTAAGCATTTCATATTTTTCATTAGAATTCCTTGCCTCATCTTGAGAGCTAGATTGACCTTTCACAGTTTCATGAAAACCAAGACCAGATTTGATGATAGAAGACCTTTGATTACTAAGAATATTATCCAAAATATTAGTACTATCTTGAAATTGAAAATGTTTATCCTTTTGTTCTCATTTACCTTTTAGGATATTTACCTCATCCTGATATTTCTTTTCCTGCTTCAAAATATATTCAATTTTTCTTCCATCCTCCACTTGTTGTTTCAATTTGAGAATCTCTTCTTTGAGCCCATTCTCTTGTTCTTCAAAACCTTGAAGTAGATCTTCATTCCGCTTATTTGATTTTTCAAGATATGCTCTTAGAGAGATGACCTCAGCTTCAAGACCTTCACAATATTGGTTAGATACCAGACAAACATGATCCTTGTTATCATAATCCTACAACTTATTAATCCTTTTCAAAGACAGATCAAGTTTTGTTCTAAGATCAACAATTTCTTCTAACCCGTCTTATTTTGCATCAGCAACTTCATTTCTCATTTATGACACATTGTTAGATATAATATTATCTATGAGATCTTCCTTTGGGACTTCTTCATGTATTTCTTGTAACTTATCCCATACTTTCTTTGCAGTAGTATAATGCATAACCTTATTCAATATTGAATAAGATATGCTACAAAAGATATTACTCAAAACCTTACTGTTATTTTTCACTCCTTGTCTGATGGAGGAAACTTGGTCTAACCATTGCACACTAGATGCCAGACATCGACACCCATTAGATTGTGTTTCATTTTTCCTTTCCATCGTTGATAATTATCTTTGTTTAGAATAGGAACATCTGCATTTTCCATTGATTCTAGCATTCCTTGATTTGCTGCTTCAAGAAACTTACTTTCACTTTTACACATAAGTGCAAACGCATTAATTTCACTATCATCATCACTATCAATGTTGAATAGAAAAGAAAATCGATCACATCTTGAATAAAAATCCATACCTGATGATGATTTGTATTTTTCATTCTTGATCACTAGAAAGCGGTTTGATCTCAGATTTGAATATTTGCTGACATCTGTAATTGTTACTGCATTTGATCTATTCCTATCAAAGTTTTCAATAAAGGTACCCTTTTCTTCTCATCCATCAACGAAATTATCATCAGACTCATCTTTAAATGCCATAAGTAAATGAAAATGTAGATCAGGATCACCTTATTCACCATTTGAAAGACCATCCTTATCTTCATGTGTATAAAAACTTCTCTTGTTTTCGAACCTCTTCCTATTTGTTTTGGCAGCTTCTTTTCCTTTATCCTGATTTTATTTATAGTGACACTTAGAAGCATAATGACCAACTCTACCACCAACAAAACATTTGAAAGGAATCTTACCTCTTAATCTCCTTGTACCCATTTAGAGTTTCTTTATGAAGTTTACCTCTTCTTCTTTTGATACATAACCTGATTCTTCCTTCTCTTTTCCTTTTGCAGTAGCTTTGAAGGCTTCTTCTCTCATATTTGAAGGACCACCTTTCTTCATCTCAAATGTTGTCAATATTCCATGGAGTGGATCAAGTGTAATACTTTTCAGATCTTGCATTTCTTCAATAAAAGATACTTTGGATTCAAACTTCGGAGTTAGAGATCTTAAAATCTTTTCAGTAATAGAGGAACTTTTTTATTTTTACACCAATATTTCTCATGGAATTCACAACTTAATCTACTCTAAGGAAAAATGTTGCAATGATTTCATCATCATGCATTTTCAATGCCTCATACTAAATTGTAAATGTTTGAAGTTTAGCAATTTTTACCTTGGTGTCACCTTCATAACTTTGGATAATCTTATTCCACATTCCCTTTACTATGTCCAAATGTATGACCTTCACAAAATCAGTCTCGTCCATACTTTCCAAGATGGGATTTAAAGCCTTTCCATTGGTTTCATATTGTTTCTTTCCTGGAGTGTCTGAAGGAATTGAGGTTGGAAATTGATATCCACTTTCAACTATTTCCATACATCAACTCCTAGTGCCTACAAGTATTCTCTCATCCTAACTTTACAAAAGACAAATTTAGTTCCATTAAATATAAGAGGTCTAATAGAAAATAAACCTTAATGACTACCCATCTTGATAGATCTCTTTCAAGCTATCAACCTTCTACAAAAGGACCTGTTCTCATTCCAATTGTTGGGAGAAATATGGGGGCGGGGGGGGCGGGGCGTGAATCAATGTTTCCAAATTAATAAAATTTTCATTTTATTTCCTGATTTATGTATGCGACTTTACATAAGGTAACCCACATGTTTATGTGACTTTTCTTAAGACAACTACCATATATCCAATAAACATACTTTGTAGTTCTTTCATTTTCTATTTATTTTTATCCAGTGCATTAGTGCTTCAATAAACATTGAATACAAAATAATCATGTGTAGTAAGAACAAAATAAACCATAACACGTAAGAAACACACATGAACACCAGGCTTTAAGGTGGAAACCCAATGCAGGAAAAAACCACCTATTTTTGTCATCTATTTATTCTTTTTAATATAAAGAAATGATTTTACAATCTAGTACTAGTGTAGAGTCATACTAGTACACACACGCCCGCCTGGAGAAGGCTACAACCTTCACTCATTTTCCATCTCCTAATGAAAAGGAGATCCAACCCCTAGATCTTGTACTAGTGTACACTCATACGAGTATGCATGTACCAGCTTATAGAAGGATATGCCCTTCAATCATTTTCCAGCTACTACTAGAAGGGAACTCCAACCCCTTAATATGATTTATCAGCTACCACTGGAAGGAATCTCCAACTCCCTCAACTCCGGGGACCACGTTTCATAAATTTTCATACTGGACCCACTACCAACATTTAAGCTCAAAAACAATTATCAAACTAAACCTTATCACTATAACTCAACCATCAATCTTTAACCCAACTGAATCAGCTAACCACCGAAACCCTATCCACTTGAAACTCAACCAATCAACTAGAACAATAAAATAACTGTAACTAGTATATCAAACATCATACTGAAAATCACAGAAACTGTATTATGTTACTGCAAACCCTGATCAACCATATGTTAAAATATATACACCACTTTGTAGTAGAAAACCTATGTGTGTATGCACCTTTCATGAGTCATACTCACGTATAGATCTTAAACCTTTGAAGACTAAAAACTAAACAAGAACCATTCTGAAACAAAAACTATATCATGCTCAGATTTACTGCATCATTCTTAATCAATCACAAAACTTTCTCTAATCTTCAATCACAACTATCAAGTAACCTCAACATTCTTCAATCGATCAATTCAAAATAAGAAAATCAGTGTTTAAGCACATATCATCAAGAAGACTTCATTGACAAACATCATAGACTCATCAAAATTGATTAATTGAGCATACATTCTTTTTCATCCAAACCCTACTTGATGTATGCCCTTTCCTCAAAGCATATCTATGTGTTTACGCAACTTTCATAAACCAAACCTATGGGTATGTGACTTACCATAAATACATCCATGTTTGTATGTGGCTTGCAGGGTATAAAACTTGCATACATATATACAAATTTAGAGTCAAATCTTTTTTGCAACACAAAACTTCAGACATACACAGAAAAATCATGTGTTAAGATGCCATAAATGAAAATCAAATCATCCCATAATCATGATTCTCATCTTAGATCTATTGGATCTAATAAATCATCAAACTCCCCGGTGCATACTTTGTTTAGATCAAGAAAAGCATCAATAGCCGATAACATGCATATTTTCTTCAGATCTAACTATTCATAAGATTTCCATCACTTGAACACATTACACATATTTTACCACTTTGATCTTCATAACCTTATATAACTTAGCCTTTTTCAATACCACAAGTCAAAACCATACTCTAGCCGATGGTTTTCTTAAACAGGATCAAAACATTTGTTACTGGGCTCAATACCACAAGGCAATACCATGGTAAGGACCCTTGGTATTTAGAATACCATGGTGTGGAAATTATACGAGCCTTTTATTCTTCATACTCATGTGTGTATGTGACTTTGCTTAACAGAATCCATGTATACTTCTTGAACTTTCAAATCTAGCATACCTCTGCCTCTGAATTGTTTTACCTTTGCCAAAACACTCTATCACATCTTATTTATATCTTCAACAAGTAGGTTTCCATCAAGAGACAACTGATCAAGTATGTTTTAATTCATCAAGTGTGTTGCCATAAAGGACAACACATAATTCATAATGACAACATAATGTAATGTGTTAATGAACAAATGAAATTCTCAAAGCAAAGAACAATATAGCCCTAAGAAAAATTAACAAAACCTGCCTACAATAATCTTAACCACCCATTCGGAACCTCATTTTCTCTACATTAGTCATGTCTCAATGAATACATAATGATCAATCGATACATTCCCATACCTTCCATTTTATTCCAATAAGTTCACGCAACCTTGAAACTTTCAACTCAACTGTTGATTTTATTAGTGTTGTTAGCTTGACTTCTCGTACCTCCATCATATGTAGGCGTGTCGGATCAAAGACTCCAAAAAAATGTCATATTGCATGACATGTATGGTAATAGCATTGATGTCACCATATGGGCCGCGAAATTCCATGCCAATGGGTGCATGCTTTCCAACCTTCATATGGAAAGTGTTAGAGCCTAGATTTACCTTAGGCTGAAAAGGTAGGATCCAGGGCCAACATCAAACCATGCTCAGCCTAGTAGCTAGCCCTACCAAGTCAGGAGAGGGCTCTCTCCGAGTCAATCTCAGTGGATTATGGTCACTAAATGCTTGAGATGACTAATTTGATTACTGATCTTAGGCTAGGTATAGATGTAAAAGAGTTTGATTGCATAAATTAATGATTTTGTGGGCTCTAAGGGAAAGCCAAATCTTGGGTGTAGGGAATGAGGCTCAGTCCTGCAGGGATATCAATGGGGAAAGGTAGGAAATTGTTTTTTGCACTCTAAATCAAGTGAGATGGATGGATCAGAAAAAGGAGGAGTTGAAGAGGGCAAGAGAAACCATGGTTCCTCTCCAAATAGTTGAAAATATAAAAAACTAAAGCAAACTTTAAGTAGAGCATTGCAATCTCAATGTATCCTACTTACACTCTTGTTTGATTTAGCTGAGAAGAAATAAGAAAGAAATGATATAAATAACACATGACTAAACTCAAAAGTGCATAAGATAGCACTGTACCAAAACAAATGCCACAGGGATCCCAAAGAGTACTGCAAACCCCGGTCTCAATTCCTTAGCCAAAATACTGATATGAGTGTACAATGAAGCTCCTTACTTTCTCAAGAGTCCAACCATGATAATGAATGAAAAAATACATAATATAGACAAAAAATAGCTCATCCTTGCCTCTATTGGTCGAGCTCACATGTTTAGGAGTTGATCCAACTGATTCTAAACTAGGAAATAGAAATTAGGCAATGAAATAGCATGCCTCTAGAAACAAGGGAACTGATTCATTTAGTTTCAAATAACTTTTTTAACTGATGAATCTACCTAACCAAGTGAAAATTTTACATATTTACATAATAATTCATCAATGTACATGAAATTACATCACAACTTGACATTAAGAAAGTGAAAAGGTCGAACTGGCCAAAACTGGGCTAAAAACATAGCAATACTTGGACAAACTGGCAATTTTCCCTCTATGCACCGTGACTGATTCTCTATGTGCTGCGCCTGCCTGGACCCATTTTTGGAGGCCTTCCCGATGTCCAAATTAGCTCCAAGTATGCTTTTTCGAAAGGTTTTCCTGTCTACTTTCCAACCCAAGTAAAATTGTTCAATTTGGCCTTCATTTACCTTGTCAGAAATCAAATCTCCCAAGACTTCTTTCTGCATCAAAATAGGGGCAGTAAGGTCATTTTTTGAGTGTTCTTGACCTTTTTGAGGGCTCAAAACCTGCCCAAATTTCTTGGCCATAGGTAGGCAAGCATAATTATTCATGCCAAATCCAAAAATGCTGAGTTTTGTGATTTAGAGGCTCCTAGAAAAAGCGAGTGCCACGTTGCGCAATGCATATGGTAGAAATTCCTATTTTTGTGCCAAAAAATTTCAAAAATGCAAAAAGTGCTCCAATATTTTTGAAATTTGGGCTGAGTCTTCTTTATCAAGAGCTATGTTGGGCCAAGGAAGCCCTAGCCAATATCCGAAGTCGATCATGCTCCTTTCTCCTCTTTGATGCCTTCTTCAAATTTTCCTTTAAACTCCTTATTCTTGCCTTGCAAACTTTGTTCTTTGTCATGTAATGAAAAGCCATGTGTCTCAATAAGTGTTTCTCCTTATTGGTCTTCTCCAACAATATCTCTAAGTGGATATTGACTCTTTCGAGCCAAGACTCCCGATCAACATTGATCTCTTGCTCAAGTGAAATGAACTCCACCCTCCTTCTTTGGGTAGCTTGGCGATTCTCTCGAATGTTTTGTAACTCCATGATCACCTATTGATCTTAAAGCTGCTTATTCCTTTTCTCCAAGTATTTTATAATCAACTTAGCCCTCTCCAAGTTGAGGGACAAGGCCTTGATTTCTGTCTGCTGCTCTTGGATGATTTCTTTGAGATTTGTGCTTTGCAGGCCCATGTCTGTATCAGCATCCTCAATAAGAATAAATTCCCACTCACCTAAAGGCCCCTCATCCTGCATTGGCCTCTTGCCTTTGTCCTAAACCTGTGGTACTGATGATGGAAGCGAGACCCATTCCACTCCAGGTGGAGAGAATACTCGCTTTCCTGTTGCGAACAACTACCTAGTGCACTTTTGATAAGTGATAAACAACGGCATACTGACGACTTGTGTCTCATGACCCTCATGTTGGTAAGAAGGTCCACCTATCTCATGAAAAGCCTTTGGAGGTCCCAGAGGAGCTGTGAAAAACTCACGAGAGATGAAATCCTCCCAAGTGATGCCCTGTAAGCCAAGATGATGGATGACCACAATTTTTATGAGAGCAAAATGGTAAATACTGTTGAACTACTGCTGAGGAGTTTTGTCCTGGACTAGAGTGGTCATCCATTCGATATTTTGGCACATGATGTAAGGGATGTTCATCCTCCGTACTTGGGTAAAATGCATCAGCAACCTGATATGATAAGCATACAAATGGGAGAAATGGCCGTCATAGCTGAAATACTTCATGATTAGTTTCATTTAAGGAGCATATTCATCTTTGAGGTACCAAAAAGGAAGCACTCTCTTGAGCCGTCTCAAAAATCCAGGCTTGATGTATGGTTCATAATGCTACTGGTCAATTTGCTTCCTCTTGTTCCTTTGCTCTCCAATGTTGGGAATACCGGTTTCTAGTGAAACGGATTCTAGTGTTAATGTGAAACTGACACCATCTAGAGTGGCTTGACCATCGTGTAAATGTAGCACAAATAAGCAGGTCAACTCATGGTGAAACTGAATGCTAGCAACCTTCTCACAAAATTCATAGCAGGATTGGTGTTGGAAACAAGAGATTGCAAGTGGGTAGGCCTGTAGCTCAGCAAGAGTGGTTGGTTCTTCTCGAATATGTTTGCCACCTCTATGAGGCCTCCTGGGTGCATGTACCTCTGTTGGTGAATCACTGTGTGTCTCCTCTTCATACTCATATGAAGGATCAGATGCCATCTTTGCTAGTGGATAAACTATCTTGGAGCTGCTTTGATGAGAAGTAGGTGATTGTGATGTTTTTGACTTTTTCTACCAAGGGAAACAGTGATATGAGGGACCGTTAGGTAGGGTTTAGTTAAGGGAATAGGGAATTAGGGAAGGATTTATTAGTTTCTATATAGGACTAGGGTTTGGGAGTAAGAGTGTGTTTGGGAGTTTTGGGAAATAGGAATTGGGATATGGGATTAGTGGACTTTAGGGATATGTGAATTTAGGGATATGGAAATCAAGAGAAAAATGGAATAAGGGAGTGGTGAGGGAATAAAGGATGGACTTGGTAGAAAAACAACAGTTTGAAACCGTAGGCAGTAATTTGCTTTGAGAAATTTCAAAAGATAGGGTTTGGTTTCTTTTAAACGCTCACCATAGAATGAATACCATCAAACCACCATCAAATTTGGATGAAAAGTAGTGACAGAGGGTTAACCTACTTGAACAAGTGATGATCCACAAGTTTCAGATGATTTGGAGCAAGTTTTGGCAATTTCAGGCTTTTTGGTTGTGTGCGTCACGCATCCAACCAAAGGTGCCTTGCCCAGTGTATGTGTTGCGCCTGTGCAAAACTGAACTGGAGGTTGAAGCCCAGTGCGCTGCGCCACCTGCCCAGTGCACCATCCCAATGACTTGGAGCGATTTCACCAATTTTGCCTTGCTCAAACCCAAAACGACTTTTCTTTGCTTCCAAGAGTGCAAATGAGCTTTAAAGATTTGGAGACATAACTTATACATGGAGCTTTTAAATTTTTGATTGATAAAACCCACTTTCATAATGTTTTGAAAATGACTTTATTTTTAAACTCTGTTTTTGGACTTTTTCACTTCATTTGAACTTTGTGGTGAACAAAATGACCTATGCTTTGCTTGTTCTCCAGGGGGTTGGAGCTACTGGGGCTAAGGAAATGGACCAGGGTTATAAATGGAGGGATTTACAATGAAGAAAGCAAAATTTCATGATTTTTATACCATAAAAGCAAAAATACTCTGTTTTTCTACAAAACTCTATTTTGAGGAAAGACACATCTTTGAACACTTGATGATGAATTTTATTGATGCTAGAACCTCCTAATGTGCCTGCTAGGTGTTATTGGACATTTTAAAACACTTTTTGATGAAACCCTAATGAAACCCTAGACCTAAATGACAATGGAACCCTAAAAAAAAACCTTTGTAACTTTTAAGACAAGAGATAACTGTATAGGATTTTTAATGAACAAACATGAGCCAGTAGGTAAATGACAGGAGGGAAAAAGTAGGAGAAACCACTCCCATCAGATGATACATGCACCTAATGGAATGCAACTGACTGGGCAGGACACCTAATATGAAATGCAACAAGAGGATTTGACCTTTGATGGAGGGATGAAGATATCGACACTAACATTGGCTCCAATGGGGATGGTAGCTCCTTGGAGGTGCCAAGAACTACAGATCTCTGGGAAAGCTAACAGTGCCCTCGTTCATTGGGCTATGGAGTCAATAACTTCGACAAAACAAAATGAACTCTTGACTTAAAGACTCAATTTCAAGACTGAATGTGACTCAACATTGACCCATTTCAAGACTGAAATTGACTAGAAGACCTGACTCTAACAAACCAAACCAAAGCTAAAATCAAACTTCAACTTTATAGCCTTCAGCTCGGGCCCCAAGCTAAAGAATGAAAATAGTACACACTTGTAATGGAATTTAAAGAAATCAGTATCTACAATGATGAGTAAGACATCAAAAACATTTCACAAATAATACCGCTTGAGGAGCTGACTATTGACCGCTCCACCCGGATAATCTTCGCCATTCAGCTCTTGCAACAAGAAAGCATTCTAGCCCCGATATGCAGCAATCTTGTACGTACCTTTCCAAATATTTTCAAATTTTCTACGTTTACCTTTCTTCTCATTTCTTGCATCCCATTTCAACACCATGTCTCCTATCTCAAACCTGTCCGCCTTTGCTTTTCGTTCATATATTCTCTTGATTCTTTCCTGCAGCTTGAAAGTATTTTGAAATACTTCCTCCCTAGTTTGCTACAAATAAATCATTTGATTGATCCTCCACTGCAAATCATCATCTTCGCTGCTCGGTTCTTGCAGAAGTTTGACGATCGGGACTGCCAAAGAGGTTGGGAAAACTGTGTCCACACTGTACACAAGCTAAAAAGGAGACATGCTTATAGATTTCTTCTGACTTACCCTATCTGCCCAAAGTGCATTAACCAGCTTTTTGTGCCAACCTTTCTTGTTAATTTCCAGCAACTTTTTGATAATGTTGACAAGAGATTTATTTGAGGATTCTGCCTATCCATTGCTTTGTGGGTAATAGCAGTCGAATGCCCAAAGTGATTTGATACTTATGACAAAAATCAATCATTCTTTTCGATTTAAAGGTTGTTGCATTGTGAGTGATCAACTTATTGGGACAGCCAAAATGAGACAAAATGTTGTTTTCAAGAAAAGAGATAATTACCAAATCGGTGGCTTGCCTTGACGGAATCACCTCAATCCATTTGGTGAAATAATCTGTCACTATGAGGATCCAATTATGTTGCACTGAAGAAGAAGGATGAATCTCACCGATGAAATCCAAACCCCACTGTTCAAATGGAGCATTTACTTCAATGGGCTTGAGTGGTAAAGGCTGTAACTTCCTCTTACCTTGGAAAATCTAACATTCATGGCAGCTGGCCACTGTTTTGTATACATCAACAAAAAGAGTTGGCCAATAATATCCTACCCTCAAGATTTTATTGGCTATCTTCTTCTAGAAAAGATTGCCTCTACAATCTCCTTTGTGAAAGTCTTCCATTGCCTGTTTCGCCTCTTCTTCCACTAAACAATTCAACAAGACACAACCGGGGTATTTCTAATAAAGTGCACCACTCATGATACATAATTTTGCAACTTTCAATTTCAGTGTTCTACTCTTGTTTTTAGCCATTCCAGGTGGCGATGACAAATTTTGGAGTACATAAACAAAGTTCGAATACTAAGGAGAAAGGAGTAACATTTAGGATACCTGTATGGGCAGATTCTCTTCATTTTCCTCGGACATAGCAGCAATTAGATTAACGTCCAGGACGTGCAGATTTGATTCAACCATTAGTTTAGCCAGCCCTTTGGTGAGCCCCAGTATTGTAGCAATAATGCTACAACTCTTGGGGCTTCTTGTCTCTTAATTTTATCAACTCGGTAGTTCGTACAAACTTGGAAGCGGCGGTGCTATATGCACAAGTACTAGTTCTTGTCGTAGCTGTCACTTGGTCAGCTGGCACAAGTCCGCTAGGGCTCAAGCCAACTTGTATAGGCTCACAGAAGAAGCTTTATCAATGATGGACAAAAGCTAGCTCAAAGGAGACTAATCTACCTGACAAAAATGAACTGAAAGCAAATCAAAGCATGTAAGCCTAGGAAACCCTAATTTGGCTAGTCTAACTTCTATAATGCAAAGAATGTGAATGAAACTTCTACCAATGCTTCTACTACCTCTAATAAGTGAAAATGCATGGATCTAAACTACTTTCATCATAAAAGACATGTTTTTGTACTTTTTCATTAAGTGGGTGGAATGATTGTGATTTTGTGCTTATCAGGGTTTGGTTGTGCAGATGGGATGGAGAAGCAAGGAAAACGTGGGACAGGTTGGGGAGGCTAGGAGAGGTCCCTAGGGATCCTTAGCATCCATCCACAGAGGTTCCTCACATTCAGAAGCTCAGCAACCGAGTGATTGGCCTCCTACAGGATGTCTGCAGGGGATCCTACAGGATACTCAGAGGTTTCTACAGGATAGTCCTGTAAGTCTTCTACAGGATGTTCTGTGCAATTCTACAGGATGATTGGCCATGGAGGTTTTGGGAGATGATGGGGGAGTGATGGAATGGTAGGAAGAAATATGTGAGGTAGGGATAAGGCTGGTGATGGCTCAGAAGTGGAAGAATGAGATGGGAAGTGGGTGTAGGGAGTATGTTGAAGGTAAAAGGTTATGTCAATGAAAGGTTGGGAAATGAAGTTACGTGAGGAG
>APFE030380510.1:29935-126147 GCA_000404065.3 Pinus taeda | reverse complement strand
TATCAAGTTCTGCAAATGAAATTCAAACACTAATGATTGCATGGTGAAGCAAAGAAAGTGTTTTTGTTGGCAGCAAGGTTACATTGGTCCCAGCTCATGATTCCATTGAAGGGGAGGTGAGATCCAAAGTACTTGGTAGCCTTTTTCTGAATATATTCCCTGTGATTAACCTATCAAGCAAATCTGAACATTAAAAAACCTTTTCTAATCATCAAAAGCAACCTAAACAACAACGCATCATTTAAATCCAAATAGAAGATTTTATTATGAGAATGCAGCAAAGACACATAAATATAAACAAGGGAGGTATTGGGCGCTTGAGATGGGCCCAACCCCAAGAACTACAGCCTCCCAAGAGAGATTTAGATCTGGTGCAAAGCTGGATCCATCTTTATTAACCAAGAATGAAAAGTTACATCAAAATTGTCCACAAGGAGAGCTTGAGAAAGAGCTGAAAGCAAAACTAATCCATGGCCTACAAATCAAATTACAAACTAGCTAACTAATGGCTAAAACAAAATGACTAACTAGCTACAAAAATGACTAACCACTAGCTAACCAAAAATGACTAACTGAAATGAGGTCTCAAGCCCTCTTATTTATACAATTTGAGGACCCAACAGTCCTCCTAGAATTTAGGGACTTGGCTGCCCAAGACATGTAGTTAACAGCAATCCAACTTGACTTGCTTGGCTGCCCTTGTGCTCATTGATTTGGTGGCCTTTGAACTCCGAGCTGATGGTGGAGAATTCGAGGTAAGGACCCATAAATGAGGGGGACACCTTCCTACAAATCCTCTAGCTTGTTCTCCCACGAATTTGGCTGCCAAGTGCTCATTAAGACCTTCAATTTTGTCTCCAAGTTGACCAACAAGGCTACACAAAGCACCCATTAGACTTGTTGGCATAATGACTAACCAAATTCACTCTATTAACATAAAAATAATCAAAAACATGCAATAAACAAATGAGAATGGTGGACTAAACCAAATTAGGAAGTTGAATGAGCCCAAATAATTGTACATTTTTGGGGCTCATCACCCTTGTCCTTTAATGAGCTTTGTCGGTTTGATTTCCACATCATACTCTAACAAGGCAGTAATCCATCTGCCTTTTCTCCCCTCTGAATCTGTTTGCACTAGGACGTCCTTAACAATAGCGTTAGGGACATAGGCAAGGATGTGAGAATGCAAAATATAAACCTGAAAATATTTCAATGCCTTTACCAAACAAAGGGCCTATTTTTCAATAATATTTTACTTCAATGTTGTATCCCTTATGGTTCTGATGAAAAAAGCGATTGGAATCTCGAGTTGGTCTCTTTTTTGCATCAAGACCGCTGCCATAGTATGATCCGAGGCAAATGAAAAGAAAATTAAATCCTAAGTATAGTCCGAGCTTATCAAAACCAGAGCTGAAGAAAGAGCTAATTTTACCAAATTGAAGGACTTAATCGCTTCCTTAGTCCACCTTACTACACTATCCTTTTTGAGCATATTTGTCATTTCCCTTAAGTGTTCTACAACATTGGGCACAAAATGACGTAAAGAATTTATCTTACCATTGAATGATTAGATTTATTTCTTACTTCATGGAAAATCAATCTTTTGAATGGCCTCCACCCGAGCTGGATCAATGTGGATGCCCTCCTTTGAGATGATGTGCCCAAGAAGCTTGCCTTCATCCATGGTGAACAAACTTTTCTTTGGAGTGAGAGAGATGCCATACTTCCTACACCGCTGAAACACAATCTTCAAATGATATAGGTGATCTTCATTTGAATTAGAGAAAATAGTTAAGTCATCAAGATAAACAACTAGGAAAACATCTTTTTCATTGGCAAATGCGATATCCATCACCCATTGAAAGGTTGCACCAACATTTTTCAATCCAAAAGGCATCTTTGCATAGTGAAAGGTTCCCCATAGAGTGGTGAACGTTGTTTTGTCTCAATCATTGTCATGGACCAGAATTTGGTTATAACCCAAATAACCATCAAGTAGCGACATCCTGGATACTGCAACTATTTGCTGAAGTATGTGATCCATCTTGGGCAATGGATAGTTGTCCTTTAAAGAAACTTTGTTCAGATTTCTAAAATCAATACATAGCCGAATCTCACCTGTTTTCTTGCACATGGGCACCAAGTTTGAAATCCAATCTGAAAACCTTATGGGGACTATGATACTGGCTTTATACAATCGGTTCACTTCCTTCTCAATTGAGGGCAGCAACTTTGGATTTATTCTCCTTAGCTTTTGATGAAATGGCTTTTGATTAGGCTTGAGCGGGATGACATGATGAATGATACTTGTATCATATGACTTCAAATCTGAATAATCCCAAGCAAAAACATCAGTGAAAGAAGATAACAAACTAATATACTTGGCCTTTACTTGTGGATGTAATGCCTTTGATAATTTTACCATCTTAGGATTTTCAGCGGATCCAATGTTCACATCCTCCACTCCTTTTTTGGTCGGCACCAAGCTTGGTTTTCAAGCCACATCATCATGAGCGAAAAGCTCCTCTAAAGGGATTATACCTTTATGAATGATGTTGTCTTTGAGCTGTAAAACTTCCATTTGATTGACTTCTATATCTGCATCACCATCATCATACTCCACATCAATAGAAGTGTCCTTGAATTTACCTTTATTTTGCAAAAATTCATCGATCTCATCATCATCTTGGAACACTTGCCAATATCATTGATTGTCGGGGACAGCTGGGCGATGTTTCACATGAATCACAAACTTGTTGTTTGAATTCATTGGAATTTTTAGATTACTTGTCGTTGTTGCAAGTGAATCGGCAATGATATTTTGAGCACGAGGAACACAAGTCAAAGTATAATCTGAAAATACTCTCAAAATATCAAGCACTGTATTTCGGTAGGCCCGCATTCTAGGATGTTTTGCTTGGTATTCCCCTTTCACTTGCTTGATAACCAACTCGGAGTCGCCATACACTGAAATCCTTTTGGCAATCAACTTTCTAAGAATTTTCAAACGAGCAATTAAAGCCTCATACTCAGCCTCATTATTTGAACAATCAAAAGCTAGTTTATAAGAGCAGACCCTTACATTGCTTGGCACTTTGTTTAGGGTGAAACAGGGATGCGTATCCAAATGCCAATTCCAGCACCTTCCCTTCCTACTGCACCATCAAAATCCATGATCCACAGGCCTGCTTCATCCTCTTCCAAGTGCTGAAATTTTGTTTGTTCTGTTTCTCTTCTTTGCTGTCCACCATTATGTTGTTGTTGTCGGAAGGCTGATTTCTCAGTGGTTCGCCTTTCTTGCTTCAAAACTTCTATGAAATTTTCAGAGATCTCGGGAATGTCTTCTACCTCAACTACTTGGCTATTTACATCATTAAAGCTATCTAAATACAAAACAAATGATTCTAAGTCAGTATGTACATAGTTGATCGGATGATTTACCGGTTTCTCCTTGCTAGTTATCATGTATTTCATCTTTCGTTCCCGGTATAGTTTCCTCATCTTACCGAACATAGGAATGGTAGCATAAGAGAAATCAAGCTGCATTGTCCCTTTAATCTTTGCTCCCCAAGACCTGGAAAGAACCATGCCAAATCTGGGAGGTATATCTGCTATGACTACATACATCAAAACGTTTTTGGCCGGAATATGATCCAAACCGACCACCAAATCCTTGATAAGGGCAATGCACCTTACTCTCCCAGAATCGAAAGAATAAATGTCATGATACTTTCTCGTGATGTCCAGTCCCAATTTCTCCATGATGGCCTTAAGCATGAGATTATGAGAGGCTCTAGAATCAATCATAGAATTATGCAACACAAAGTCATGCACCCTGAGACTGATGTAGAAAGGAGCTACATCAGTATCTTGAGACTGACCTTCCAATGCTGGACCAAAAATCAACTCGGGACTGTCATTCTCCACATTCACCATATCACATGATGGATCTAAACTCAAAATTTTGGACACCTAACCTTTATAATTGTTGTTCTTCATCAACTCATTCAAAGGAATAGATATTTTTAACTTGGCGATTTCATTTTCTAAGTTAAAAATTGAAACTTTTTCTACCTCTTTTGTTGGAACATACTTCTTTTCAAATTTCTCCTTTGACCCACTTGGCTGATTGGATCTCTCATTTGCTGATGGCATTTTGCTGGTGGTAGGATCAACTGTCTCTTTTCCTTTTTTCTGCACATTAGGAGGATCATTCTTTGACACTGTTGCCTCCTTCCTTTTCTGAATTGGATTCACGGACACATGTCTACTTCGGAGTGAATATTTTTGTTGCCGAGCTGACAAAGCATTCATGTATCCTCTTTGGTACTCATTGGACTCTTCCTCAAGAACAATTTCATTTTCCAAAATGAAATTTTCATCTCTTTTTTCAGCTGAATTCTCAGAGTACTCCTCATCTTCAGTGATGAAAATTGGCATGTCATTGGGTGTAAAGAAATGATTTTATTCCCCAATCACATTCTCTTCTTCATCTGATTTTGGACCATGTACAAATTTCTATTGTAGAGGTGTCTGTACCAACTGCTGTGCTACTTGTTCTTGGGCTCACTGCTCTCTTTGTTTGATTCTATATTGTGGCTGCTGCTGGCCATGGAATTTAGGATTTCTAACTTGGGGTTCAGACTTGGCAATTTTCATCCTCTCAAGCATCTACCGCACCTTCCAAAGTAGTTGATCTGAAGTGGAAGCCTCTTCCTTTATTGTGACTTTCTTGTCAACTCTTGCTCTCGCTTTTTCGGCAAGAAAATTGGCTTCAACACTGACTGCAATATTCTCCATATCTTCCAACATAGCCAAATCTCTCTCTCTTAATTGGTAGGCCATATCAGTGTCAAAACCATCCAGAAACTTAATCAAGGCCAACCCCGTAGGTGGCTTGATATGATCAGGAATAGCATTGTAAACAGAGTTGAAACGAATACAATAATCTTCGACAGGCTCACCAACATTCCACTTGATGTGCTCATATTCAGAAAGGATCTGAAGAGAATTTTTCTTGACTTCCCAATGATCTAAGAACTGTCTTTGCAGATTGGCCAATGTAGTGATACTTGCAGCCAGCAATGCTCTGAACCATTTCCTAACTTCACCACCAAATGTTTGTACAAACAATCTCATTATCACATTTCTGCATCATTCTCATGAAGGTCGAAGAAATCTATCACTTTTTCCACATGTTGTTGAGATGTAACATTGTGAGGAGTGCCATCAAACAAAGGAATTTTTCTTTGATAATTAGTGGGCATGTCATCCAAATTTTGAGGTAGCACAAGGGGTGCAAAATGAGCAGCCATTGCTCTAGGTGGATTCGGTCTCGGGGATGTTGGGGGAGTAGGTGCAGCTGATTTATGGGGTGTATGAGGAGGTGTGTGTAGAGGCGAAGCAATTTTGGAAGCTTGAGGAGTAGAAGGAGTAGACGAAGGTGATACTACTGCAGACTTTTGATCAGAGATAATAGGCTGCACAGGGATGGTGGGAATGAAAGGTGGTTCGGTGGGAATCCTTGAGTTGGATGCAATTGCGGAAGATCCAAGGGTTGCATATGCAAGGAAATCAGTGATATTTGAAGCCACAATTGAAGTTTGGAGCTGTTTCAAGATATAACCATCAATGGACTTATTAGCCCTTTCAGTTTCAAGAGCTACAACAAATTCTGGATTTAGGACCATAGCACCAACAACACTTTTGGATTTGGTTTCAAATAATGACAAATCAAACTGTTCATCAAAATCAAACTCTTCAAGATACTCAAAAATCACAGTACATGAATGAGATTTGAACATGGGAATCACGGAACTCTCTTGGCAAAGGATTTGTGGAATGAAATTGGGATTTTCATATATAGGAGGAGGATTTGGATCTAGATTGGCTCTGGCATATCTTCTGGAAGCCAGTGTGCTATTATTTCCAAGAGATCAAATAGACATTTACAACTTGTTCAGCCTATAAAATCCTAAACTTATCATCCAAAATATTAGAACTATCAGATGCACTGGGGTGATTTGCAAATTAGATTTTCCATTAATAAGACTAGACCGGAGATTGACTGAATTAGTGTTTCTCTACTTGCGTTAATGCAAAGCAAAAGTGTTTCGAAGGCTACCTAGCTAATATTCAGACTCCGTCTATAGTTTAGAAACAAAGAATACTAACAAACAAACAATTTCTTCCCCATTGAAGTCACCACTATGTTAGAGCCTAGATTTACCTCAGGCTGAAAAGGTAGGATCCAGGGCCAACATCAAACCACGCTCAGCCTGGTAGCTAGCCCTACCAGGTCAAGAGAGGGCTCTCCCCAAGTCAATCTTAGCAGATTATGGTCACTAAAGGCTTGAGATGATTGATTTGATTACTGATCTTAGGGTAGGTATAGATGTAAAAGAGTTTGATTACATAAATTGAGATTTTGTGGGCTCTAAGGGAAAGGCAGATCTTGGGTGCAGGGAATGAGGCTTAGTCTTGCAGGGATCTCAATGGGGCAAGGTAGGCAACTATTTTTTGCACTCTAAATCAAGTGAGATGGATGGATCAGATAGAGGAGGAGTTGAAGATGGCAAGAGAAACCATGGATCCTCTCCAAATAGTTGAAAATATAAAAAACTAAAGCAAAATTCAAGTAGAGCACTGCAATCTCAATGTATTCTACATAGACTCTTGTTTGATTTAGCTGAGAAGAAATAAGAAAGAAATGATATATAGAACACATGAATAAATTAAAAAATACATAAGATAGCACTGTACCAAAACAAATTCCATAGGGATCCCAAAGAGTACTGCAAACCCTGGTCTCAATTCGTTAGCCAAAATACTGATATGAGTGTACAATGAAGCTCCTTACGTTCTCAAGAGTCCAACCATGCTAATGACTGAAAAATACATAATATAGACAAAGCATAGCTCATCCTTGCCTCTAGTGGTCGAGCTCACATGTTTAGGAGCTGATCCAACTGATTCTAAACTAGGAACTAGAACTTAGGCAATGAAAGAGCATGCCTCTAGAAATAAGGGAACTGATTCATTCAGTTTCAAACAACTTTTTTAGCTGATGAATCTACCTAACCAGGTGAAAATTTGACATATTTACATCATAATTCATCAATTTACATGAAATTACATAACAAATTGACATTAAGAAAGTGAAAAATTTGAACTGGCCAAAACTCGGTGAAAAACAGCGTAATACTTGGTCAAACTGGCAATTTTCCCTCTATGCGTCGTGCCTGATTCTCTATGCAACATGCTTGGTTGGACCCACTTTTGGAGGTCTTCCTGACATCCAAATTCACTCCAAGTATGCTTGTTGGAAAGGTCTACCTGTCTACTTTCCAATCCAAGTGGAATTGTTCAATTTGGCCTTCATGTGCCTTTTTAGAAATCAAAACTTCCAAGACTGCTTTCTGTGTGTCAAAATAGGGGCAGTAAGGTCATTTTTTTGAGTGTTTTTGACCTTTTTGAGGGCTCAAAACCTGCCCAAATTTCTTCTCAATAGGTAGGCAAGCATAATTCGTCATGAAAAATCCAAAAATGCTGAGTTTTGTGATTTAGAGGCTCTTAGAAAAAGCGAGCGCCATGTGGCGCGACGCATAGGGCATAAATTCTTGTTTTTGTGCCAAAAATTTTAAAAAATGCAAAAAGTGCTCCAAATATTTTGAAATTTGGGTTGAGTCTTCTCTATCAAGAGCTATGTTGGGCCAAGGAATCCTTAGCCAATATCTAAAGTCGATCATACTCCTTTCGCCTCTTTGATGGCTTCTTCAATTTTTCCTTTAAACTACTTATTCTTGCCTTGCAAACTTTGTTCCTCGTCATGTAATGAAAAGCCATGTGTCTCAACAAGTCTCTTTCCTTGTTGGTCTTCTTCAACAATCTCTCTAAGTGGATATTGACTCTTTTGAGCCAAGACTCCCGATCAGCATTGAACTCTTGCTCAAGTGAAGTGAACTCCACCCTCCTTCTTTGGGTAGCTTGGTGATTCTCCCAAATGTTTTGTAACTCCATGATCACCTGCTAATCTTCAAGCTACTTATTACTTTGCTCCAAGTATTTTATAATCAACTTAGCCCTCTCCAGGTTGAGGGACAAGGCCTTGATGTCTGTCTGTTGCTCTTGGATGATTTCTTTGAGATTTGTGCTTTGCGAGCCCATGTCTGTATCATCATCCTCAATAAGAATAAAGTCCCACTCACCTGAGGGCCCCTCATCCTACACTGGCCTCTTGCCTTTGTGCAGAACCTGTGGTACTATTGATTGAAGCGAGACCCCTTCCACTCCAGGTGGAGATAATACTCGCTTTGTTACTGCGAGCAACTGCCTAGTGCCCTATTGATAAGTGATAAACACTGACATACTGGCAACCTCTATCTCATCACCCTCATGCTGATAAGAAGGTCCACCTGTCTCATGCAAAGCCTCTGAAGGTCCTTGAGGAGCCGTGAAAAACTCACGAGAGATGAAATCCTCCCAAGTGATGCCCTCTAAGCCAAGCTGATGGATGACCACAATTTTGATGAGAGAAAAGTGGTAAATACTGTTGAATTACTGTTGAGGAGTTTTGTGTTGCACTAGAGTGGTCATCCTTTCGATATTTCGGCACATGAAGTAAGGGATGTTCATCATCCGTACCTGGGTGAAATGCATGAGCAACCTGATATGATAAGCATACAAATAGGAGAACCGGCCCCCACAGCTGAAATACTTCATGATCGGTTTCATTAAAGGAGCATATTCAGATTTAAGGTACCGAAAAGGAAACACTCCCTTGAGCTGTCTACAAAAGTCGAGCTTGATGTATGGTTCATAATGCTGCCACTCAATTTGTTGCCTCTTGTTCCATTGCTCTCCAATGTTGGGAATATCGGTTGCTAGTGAAACAGATTCTAGTGTTAATGTGAAAGTGACACCGCTAGAGTGGCTTGACCATCATGTAAATGCAGCACAAATAAGCGGGCCAACTCATGGTGAAACTGAATGCTAGCAACCTTCTCACAAAATTCATAGCAGGACTGGTGTTGGAAACAAGAGATGGCAAGTGGGCAGGCCTATAACTCAGCAAAAGTGGTTGGTTCTTCTCGAATATGTTTTCCACCTCTATGAAGACTCCTAGGTGCATGTACCTCTATTGGTGAATCACTGTGTGTCTCCTCTTGATACTCATATGAAGGATCAGATGCCATCTCTGCTAGTGGATAAATTGTCTTGGAGCTGCTTTGATGAGAAGTAGGTGATTATGATGTTTTTGACTTTTGCTACCAAGGGAAACAATGATATGAGGGACTGTTAGGGTAGGGTTTAGTTAAGGGAACACAGAATTAGGGAAGGGTTTATTATTTTTTATATAGGACTAGGGTTTAGGATTAAGAGAGTGTTTGGGATTTTTGGGATATAGGAATTGGGATAAGGGATTAGTGGACTTTAGGGATATGTGAATTTAAGGATATGGAAATCAAGAGAAAAATGGAATAAGGGAGTGGTGAGGGAATAAAGGATGGACTTGGTAGCAAAACAATAGTTTCAAACCCTAGGCAGCAGTTTGTTTTGAGAAATTTTAAAAGATAAGGTTTGGTTTCTTTTAAACACTCACCATACAATGAATACCATCAAACCACCATCAAATTTAGATGAAAAGCAATGATAGAGGGTTAACCTACTTGAACAAGTGATGATCCACAAGTTTCGGGTGATTTGGAGTAAGTTTTGGCAATTTCGGGCTTTCTGGCTATGTGCGTCGCACATCCAACCCAATGTGCCATGCCTAATGTATGTGTCGCACTTGTGCAAAACTGAACTGGAGGTTGAAGCCTAATGCGCCACGCCAATTATGTGTGCCGTGCCACCTACCCAGTGCGCCGCGCCAGTGACTAAGAGAAATTTCACCAATTTTGCCTTGCTCAAACCCAAAACGACTTTGCTTTGCTTCCAAGAGTGAAAATTAGCTTTAAGCATTTGGAGACATAACTTATACATGGAGCTTTTAAAATTTTGATTGATAAAACCCACTCTCATAATGTTTTGAAAATGACTTTATTTTTAAACTCTGTTTTTGGACTTTTTCACTTCATTTGAGCTTTGTGATGGACAAAATGACTTGTGCTTTGCTTTTTTTGTAGGGTTTGGAGCTACTGGGGCTAGGGAAATGGACCAGGGGTACAGATGGAGGGATTTACAATGAAGAAAACAATATTTCATGATTTTTATACCATATAAGAAAAAATACTCTGTTTTTCCTCAAAATTCTATTTTGAGGAAAGACACATCTCTGAACACTTGCTAATGAATTTTATTGATGCTGGAACTTCCTCATGTGCCTGCTGGGTGTTATTAGACATTTAAAACACTCTTTGATGAAACCTGAATGAAACCCTAGACCTAAATGACAATGGAACCCTAAAAAAAACCTTTGAAATTTTTAAGACAAAAGATAATTGTATAAGCTTTTTAATGAACAAACATGAGCCAACAGGTAAATGATATGAGGGAAAAAGTAGGAGAAACCACTACCGTCAGATGATTCATGCACCTAATGGAATGCAACTGACTGGGTGGGACACCTAATATGAAATGCAACAAGAGGATTTGATCTCTGATGAAGGGATGAAGATACCGACACTAACAGAAAGGACCATCTTAGTCTTTGAGATCAAAGCAGGTTGCATCATTGAGTTCAATAAATGAACTATTGGAACTATCCCCACCACCTATCTTATTATAAATCCATATATTGCTAAAACACACAAACTCAAACAATGGTTTCAAAAAATAGGCGTCAATTCATCCTCTCCATTTCTAATAACAAATACACAAGCACGTCCAATATGTCTGTAGAGAAAAGAAATATCAAAATTGTCACAATCCCCCATGGTGAAAAACTATGTGGATTTCCTGCTAATGCTACAACAATTAGCATGGAATACTTCTACTTTCTTGCATTCTGCCTTACCATTTATGGGATGTATTGCTTGAAAAGGGTTGTTCGACAATCTAAAAACAAGTGGCATTGTAAAAAATGTGAGGGATCCTTCCTCGAATGTGACTACTAGTATGTGCTTTGGTTTGAATTGCATGACCACATTGGCCACCTAGAAAATCTTTTTCCTTTCAATAATGTTGTAACTGAAATCTTGGGCATATCCACAAAGGATATTAGCCTACTCTGAAGCCATCCAGAAACTGTTAGGCATATCTAACAAGATCAAATATCGGTATTTCCTCTTCACACTCTCTATCAAAAAAAGAGCTTTTAATGGCATTCACCACCTCCACCCAACCCTCCCATGCCCTGAAGAACTCCCTTACACCTCTACATCCACCATTGTCCTACAAGAAATGAAACAAACTTTTTCCCCTACCAAGAAATTTGGTCACCAACTATAAGCATAAATTTTACCCCTCTCCTTCACTTTGGCCCATGCTCTTGTTTTACATGCCCTTTCCCTAAAACACTTGTGGACTCCATCTTCCCTCCCCCCCCATCTTCTCCATCGATGCCCATCTTTGGCCTTCCAAAACCTTTCCCTAGTATGCCACTCCCTTTCACTATTTTCAACTCTTTTCTCCCTCTACGCTCGCAATGTTCCTCAAGTTCCCTTTCAAAAATATGCATACCTTCTGAAAGTATTTTATCTACACTTCTATCTCTACTTTTTTGTTAAATCTCAACTACAACATCACTTCCTACTTTTGTAAAGTTTCTCGTAAATATATGGACATCCATTCACTTGTATTGTTTGTTGTAAATATATGGGCATTTGCTTACTTGTAATGTTTCCTCTAAATATATAGGCATTCACCCATTTGTAATTTTTCTCATAATTAAATGGGCATTCATTCGCTTTCGTTTCTCTAGCCTTGTTCATCTCTTCATCTACTTTGCAACATAGAAAAACATGTTTCGAATACACATATGGATATGGATATTCTTAATATCAAAAACATACACAACTATCACCTCTAGTTATGGCAGAATCCAAAAGTAGGAGCCCTTGAATCCAAGAAATATTTTCGTAATGATATCGCTTCTAATATTAATAGTAGTCATTTGAAAATGCCACCATTTAATATTACAATTCAAAAAGAAATAAAAAAACAAAACCACTTGTTTTGAAATTCGTATTTCACCTACATTTGATATTCAACAATTTATGTAGTACATGAAGTTTCATTAAATGAAACAATCACACATATTAAATGAAACTATGCTTTGAAAAAATAAATAAATCAAATTTTGATACAAAAACATACACACAACCTAATCCTCCAACTCATCTATTGTTTACTCTACATGTTCCTACTACACTTTCACGAATTATTTCTTGGCTTCCTTATCATACAAAAAATCAAACCAAACAAAAAACATTATCCAAATAAAAAAAACAAGCCCTTCTCTCTCAATATAACACATTACATGTATTTATCCTCACTTTCTTCATTGTTCATATTACTTATTTGTTTGCAAAGATACATGTTTGTTATCACATTTCCATTAGTGGGTTTCCTATTTATGTTATATATTTTTCAACTGGGACAAATAAAAGTGCCTTTTTCTGCATACACTACTTGTCCTTTAACATGCAAGGTTTACTCACCTTTGCTCCAAATTGACTTATACCTCTAACTTTGACAATAATATTCATGCTTCCTTAGCTATGTAATCCACTCTGGAGAATGATGTATAGAAGGCACGTCCACAACAACACTACACACTTAACAAGGATAGAATAAATGCACAGAGTCATTTGCTCTAAAACAATCGTTGATTGAACCTTCCTTCTCAAGCCAATCCAAGTTGAACATCTATGCATGCCAAACTTACCTCCCTCCCCTTCTATCCATTAGTCTCCTCCATTTTCCCCTCCATTATCACTTGTAGTTGAATCTTCTCCAAGCCCTACCCTTTCTTCATTCTCTACCTTCCCTGTACATCCATGCCCCCATGTTGCTTCCTTTTCAACCTCCCAACAATTCCACAACAACCATATCGAACATGCACATCGTCGATTTCATGAAAAGAATGATTCACTTATCCCCCTGCAAGTTTATTCCACTTGTAATTAATATTACCCATCCATGAAAATGATAATTTTTTGTAGTGTCATTACCTACTCCTATTGTTCCTCTGAGTGAGCTATCCATCATTTCTCCTTCTCAATAAACATGGACCCAAGAAAGCAACCCCATGTCCTCTCATGCTTAAATCAAGGTGAAGAGATTAGAATTACACGCACAACCTAGTTCTTCAAGTGACCCATGTATGTGGAGGCCAGTACAAGAAACATGTCCATACTATTAGCTTCCCTCAAGATATAACTAATATTTTTACCTCCCTTCCCCACATCCTCTCACAAATAGATATCCTTGTTGTTAACAAAAGAAACACCAACTACACACCCTATGAATTCTTTGTCAATGAATCACATGTTCTTGCAGTGTTGTAGTTCAAATTAAATAATTTTCCATACTACAAGGATGTTCATCATAACCCAATTGCACTATATGCCTTTCTTGTTATCCCTATGAACGTCTTTGCCCTTCTATGCCATGTCACCACCAACTCCCTTGAACCACACCAAATCCTCTCTAATACTCATGTTCCTCATGTCCTCCACACATGCCCGTCTGGCCTTCAACCATCCTCCTTTATATGAACACTTCCAAATTTTCATAATAAGATTGATCAAATAATTTCCTATATAGAATATTTCAATTCCACACCCACCCATTCAATTCAATAGCCCATTATTGGGCTTTTTCTAGTCAATCAATACAATACTACAGGCCTATTCTCCATGGCCTTCACTACACTATTCCACACCAAATATACCATGATTAATAAACCAATAATTACAAAATTTGATATGCAAGAATAAACTTTGCATCTAATGGGCTACCATGATAATCACTTTGGCCAACATCCTTGATTTTGATATTACTTGTACAACCTTATTGTGCAACATCACAGCCAAGCAATAATGTATATCTTCATTAAAAGAGACTTTGCAAATAGGTTGTCAGCAACTGATGCAAACCTTTGCCACAACCTTGAACACCTGCCTCCTTCGATTATTCTAGACCAAATTATGCACTTTGGCTGGTCCCTTCGAGGGAGCTGGTATTTCTGGACCAGGGCTAGATGGGAACTTAGTGACATGATCATTCAACAAGGTATCTGTACCTTCTTCTTAATAATAAGTACAACTCATACCAAACAAAATTACTTGCAAATGGACATGCCTTCTAGTCCTCCCTAAAATGCACATAATCAACCTCATTGGATAATCTAAAACATTTTTGCAAACCCGCATCGTGCCTCTCAATACATCCATTGTAGATTGTCAATATTCGTAAAAGTAGTCCTACTAATAAGATTTCTTGTAAAGGACTATCAGTGCAGGTACCATTATTTGTCATCTATCATTTATGTACAATTTTTGCATGCATACCTCTTACTTCTTCTCATCTTATTTTCTCAAGTATGATGATAACATCGAGGATCTGTAGTATATATACATGGTTTCGTATAGTTGGAAAATGCACCTGATATGTATGACCCTTGACTAGACCAACGAATCAAGCATTGTTGATGCCAAGCCTTTCTTCGATGCATACATTACTGCTTGGAACCCTCATCCCCTCCATTAAATAAATCCAGGAATACATCAATCAATAGTTCATGATCCATGCCTCCTTACATCAAATGAAATCCTCACTTCCAATGAGCTCTAAGACTAAGAGGAACTTGTGAAATATGTCCAAAAACACACAAATTGTCATTCCTCTACATGCCTTCACAAAAGAAATAACTCTACAACTTGTCATTATGGAGTCCCTTAGGAGTTGCACAAATATTCTTCTATGCACATCGATGCTATTGGGTGGAAAAGATATGTTCCTGCTAGAAATGATGATAGGATTAACATCCACAACCCTCACATTCTTGTTATCTAGAGAGCCAACATTGATGTCCAACATGTTCTCTCACGCCATTTTGTTTGGAACTACATCTCAAAGTATGTAGTGAAAATAGAGTTAAAGTATTAAAGTTACCACCAAATTTTCGCATTCTTTGCACAAAGTTCTCCCTCAATACGCCTACTTTCACTGTCATCTACAAACTCTTAATTGAACTGGTTGTTGATAGGGACATTCATGCACAAGAGACATTCCATATGCTCCAAAATCTCTTGCTAACCCAATGAAATATTCTTTTGTCTCCATAAATGTTAAGAGAAACGTTTTTAGATGTTTTTCACATAACTTAGATGGAAAACTTCATCACTTCATCACTTCATCACTTCACACTTCATCACTTCATACATGCAATGACCTCAATCACTTGATTCATTGTCTCTTATTGAAGTTGCATGGTCCTGGTCATTTTCTTGCTATCCGAGGACATCACCATGGAAGCACATCTTCCCTGCCATGATCATATGCATCATTCCTCACTACACTTCCATCCCATCTCCAGATTCAAAATGATATGTAGACTTTTACATGAGTGAACTACTCTTGTACTGCCCTTTATGCAAACTACCTGATGACATTGGAGGAACTGATGAGGTAGTTTTTTCACATTGGGAACAAATTAAAAACATGTATTGTTCATGGAATGTCCATCGTGCACATGGAGAGTCACCTCTCTCTAAATCTTATGATGAATCTACTTCTGAATGTGCCTCCACCACACTATGTACATGGATGAACGGTAATTCCTCTCTCAACTCCATTGAGGTAATAACATCCTCCTTGATGACCTTAACATGCTTCGGAATAGTGACTCACAAAAACCATAATTGGGCCCATTTCTCTTATCCCTTCACTCTTGAATGACAAGACCATTCACTTCATAGAATTCAACTACTCCTCCACACAACTCCACAAACTCCCCTCTCCAAGTCTGCACTCACTTTCCTCCTTCACACCAAGCTGAAACATGGCTTTCAATACAATTTTTACCCACTTTTCCAATAAGGCCTCCACCACACCATTAAAGATGATCATGCAAGGTACTACTGGCATAAGAAAGTCTTTCCTAATTGATTTCCTCAAAAAATTTCTTCCTAGAAAACTCTACCAATAGAGAAATCTCTCTACTCTTGCTTTCTCTTATTGGTGTTGCAACATTCCACATAAATGTACTAACAATACACTCTCGCATTCTCATCCCTATCTCCTCCATGCAACCTATGAAAGACTAGTCCCTACGAAACCTTCAAGAGCAACTTTGCGATGTGAAATACATTCTCATTGACGAGCTGAGCTTCATTGGTCCTAAAATACTTGCTCAAAATAATGAATGCGTTTGGAAGGCATTCCCATCCAATAAAAACAACTAATTCATTGGTTGCTCTATAATCCTTGCAGACACCTTGAGAAATTTCTACTTGTTAAAGATATGCCAATTCATGTAGGCATGTCTTTTCATAGTTTTGATATAATTGTCACAATGTCCACAATATTTCACCAATAGGGTACAAGCCCTGAAAAAATTGCATTTCACCAACTCCTCTCCAACCTTCAAAATGCAACCTCCATATTGAATGATTGGAAACTTCAAATGACAAAATCCATTCTTCCATAAGATGAGCAACAAACATTCAACAATTCTAGGCACTTGTATGCAACTAATGAATTTGTTGGATTTAAAAAAGAAACATGATAAAAAAATTGAGCATGTCAATTGCACATTGCTATGATTAGAAAAGTAAAAAATTGACCTTCGCTAGTGAAGATGATGAAAAACTTGATGCAAAATTGCTTCTATGCATTATACAACAAGTCATTCTAACAAGCAAGTTATGGGTTGAAGCAAGCCTTGTTAATGGATCACATGGAAAATTTGTTGATATTTTCTAAGCATCTGGTTCTAGGCCCCTAGAGCTCCAATAATTTGTTGTTTTTTATTCCATTCACTGAAAGGTCCAACATGGGATGCTTCAAATCCAAAGTATGTGCCAATCTCCCTTATAACAAGGTGTTTTTGAACAAAAATTCCCCTTCGCATGGTGTGGGCCCTAACAATACATAAATCATAAGGCATGACCCTACAAAAGGCAATAATTGACATTGGAAACATTGGTCCTCAAAGGATAACATTCACAACCATATGTATAGTTAGATCATTGAACGATCTTTGCACGTCTCCAATTTTTTCCTTCTTGCTTTGCTCAAGCATGCAAGAAGATGATTACATACTATGCAGAAAAAAATGAAGAAGCATACCTTGCCTCCAAATCTATGCATCAAGCTCCTTGAAGACATTCTCCTTTTGGTAACTTGAGTTCCTTTTCCACTTTAAAATGTTTCATATTCTCTTTGATTTAACAACCTTGAAAGTTTTCTTCTTTTTGAATTTCTCTTATTCTAATATACTTTCACTTTCAATGGCTGCTACTACTTCTCTTAGATGCTTCCCCTTCGACTTAATGAATTTCTAAATGTTCGATTATAAACTTTTCCTTTTATTGAACAAATAGATGGATATACAGCATGCTTCCCATATCTATAGATTCTTCCTTGAAATAGATGAACAAGAGGATGCTCTTTGGGACATACAAGCATAACGTTTATGCTCTCCTAATTTCCCTCTATATCGAATTCGACCAACTATCCAAATACTCTAAAGGATTAAGAATTTCATGCATTTCCTCATCCACAAACATGAAAAGGATTAAAACAGATGAATTTGAGTAGATTGGTGAATTCACAATCTTGATCGGGTCCCAAATATGGATCTCAATTGATGTTGTAGATGTCATGCATCAACTT
Organism: Pinus taeda; assembly: GCA_000404065.3. Taxonomy (NCBI): domain Eukaryota; kingdom Viridiplantae; phylum Streptophyta; class Pinopsida; order Pinales; family Pinaceae; genus Pinus; species Pinus taeda. Next base: position 108,360 of record APFE030380510.1, on the reverse strand, counting down.
GTATTTATGACTAACAGTTCTCCCTTCAAAGAAAACATGAACTTTTGTTGATCATCGTCAAACATTTTTTTTTCATTTTGTTGCATGCTTCTCCTTTGATGACATATAATACACATTTTTGTTGTAAGTTATCACTCACTTTACAATGTCTTATTAAAAAACCCCTACTATACTTACATGCACATTCGATGGTTCTCACTCTCTTCTACTATGTTTCTTTACTTTATGCCTTTGTATGTTCTCACATGTTTCCAAGTATTGCAAAGAAAAAATGTTATACAAATCATGCACACTATCTTATCACATTAGAAACATCAAAATAAGACAATGAGTGAAAGCATGGAGATGGGTTACACTTATTGGCAAAATAGGGTACGTTTGGTTGGAAAACATATTGCCTCGATCGAGCCATTTAAGCTCTCTATCAAGCGTTTTTATAAAATCTTCTCCTACGGTTTGTGCGCGCCATTTGCATAAACCTTGGATAAAATAGGAGCTCAACCAAGATTGTCACATTAGCTCGATTGAGAAATTGGAGCATGGAGCATTCAAATATATCTCGCCAACTACCCTGCGAATGTCCTAAAGGCTCAAACGATGATAGGTATTTTATCTTTTGTTTTTCTTATTTCTTTATTTTCGCAAAATTAAAAAAAATAATTACAAAAAAACAACCATGTACAAAAGCCATGAAAACCAATTAATTAAAAAAAACAACCATACAAAAACCATGAACACCACAAAAAAACCCTTCAAAAGGACTTAGAAAATCACAAAATCAACTAAGAAAACCATGAAAAACTCCTTCAAAATAACTTATAAAACCACAAAACCAACCTAGAAAACCATAAAAAAAACCTGCAAAACACTTTGAAACCACCAAAAAACCTAGAATTAAAGTTTTAAGCTTGTTTCTTACTTGTAGTGTTTTGTTTATTAAATTCATATTTTCTAATTTTGAATGTATTTTTTTTTCTAATTATTTTAGGTTTTAAATTTTCTCTTTAGGAGTTTTGTGAAATAAATTTTGAATTTATTTTGAATTTTTTGTTATTTAAAATTCATTTTTAATTTTTAGAAAAATTGAACAAAAATATACCCCAAAAAACTCCAGAGCAGAAAATAACAAAACTATAACTAATAGATAAGTAAATTAGGAGCTTGATATTGACATGATGAATATGGTTGCTCATGGTGAACCTCGATTTATAAAATAAGAAATTTTATTTTATTTTATTATTCTAATTTAATTTAGTGTATATTTTAAATCTTTTTTTTATTAATAAATATAGTACGATTCTAGCTTTAAAAATAAAATATTAATATTAAAAATTAAAAATCTAAAAGGGAAATTTGAATAATTTATATATATATATGTGTGTGTGTGTGTTGTGTGTGTGTATAACATCACATAAACTATAATAAAGAAAACATTTAACTTAGTTATATATAATATTTAACTATATATAATTATAACATTCAACATAACATTATATAATATATATTAATTCTTATTATTTAAACTATAACATCACATAACTATATAATTTTATATATTTAACTAAATTATAACTTGTTATAACATCACATAGCTCTATATTATAGATCTATGTATATATTGTTTATAACATAACATAGTTGTATAACTATTTAATTCATAACATAATTATATAACTATATATGTCCATAAACCAAGGGCTTCTAAGTCCCTAAAAGTGTTGTTTCATACCCTAAAGGAGAAAGGTGAGTTGATTACATCATCTCCTAGAAGTTCTCCATGAAAATCTGCTCAGAATTGGTCAAAATTGGACCATATTACCTGCTCCATGGTCAAAGTGTGATGCTTCCCACCTAATGCACATGGGGGGTGAGATGCATACTAAAAAGCCCTTCTATGGGGTGCGATGGGTGAGAGTAGAAAATGGCAGAGACATTATGCAAGGTGGATGATCATGGAATCTTCTAGAAACTTCTCCTATGACACTTTCCTCTCTGAATTCGCCCAGGGATGAGTAAGAGATCATGAAATCTCTAAGTGGAATTGAGAACTATCAAAGAAATGACACTAATAAAAAACCCAAAAGCTGACTCACCCACCTGAAAACATCTATATATGGATCCCTCATCCTAGAGATCCAAAGGCTGGAATTTTGCATCTTGTAAGGAAGTTCTCTTGGTTTCTTTGTGGAACATCATAGTGTTAGGTGATCTATATTTTCATGAGGTGAAGAAGGGCTTTCATGCTGGGAGGATGGCGTTGGGTCAGATCAATGGGTTGTAATCCTCTCTTCTAATCTTTCTATCAATAAAGCTATTTGAGTTTTCCTCCATATTCTTGTATGTTTGAGTTAATATATGCATTTGTGTGGTCAATATATATCTGATCCTATATTGTTTATGATTGTATATCTCTATGCTTTGATGGTATTATGTTGCTTTGACTCTACAGGTGTTCTTCGAAACGGGACAAGTGGGGAAGGAGTGGCAAAGATGTGTCAAAGGGGAGAGGAAACAAGTAAGGAGCCAAGAGAAAGACTGAGGTTGGTACTCTCTGCTTCTCTCTCATCTACTTCTCATAAAGGAAAACACAAGTAACTTTAGTTTGTTTGTTTCTAGGATAGCTACATGTCTTAGTGGGACTACCAGCTCTGAATGGACACTACATTTACCGATAACAAAATGGCGACTCCACTGGGGAGCGAATGGCTTGTTTGCTTGTTTATATTTGCTTGCTTTATAAACTACAGATGGAGCCTGAAGTTAAGCTAGCTAGCCTTCGAACTGCATTTGCTATGCAAGTGCAAAGTAGGTCAATGTTGCTTAAGTCCATCTCTAGGTTTTGTTTATAAGTTGAACAATTGATTTGCAAACATCCTAATTACCCTAGTGGTGGCTCATGTAACCTTATTATATCAAACCCCGTGTCTTCTCAGAAGGTGACTTCGTCTTACGTTACGACTAGGAATCCGATAAATTGGGAGCAGGTAAGTTCCAGTCTTTGTGGATGGGCCCCTATATTGTTAAGTGTGTATTGGCAAAAGGAGCCTATGAGCTAGTAGATTATGATGGGATTCCACTATCGCAACCCCGAAACGAGTTGTACCTTAAGCGTTACTATTCTTGACTCAGTGTAGTAACCTCTTCATATGCTTTTGTTACATTTTTGTTTTCTCTAAGAGTGATCGTTTTGGTTAGGTAATCTACTTTTGCATTTGTTGCAGATGTCGAACCTATTGGAGTCATTTGTTGGATACGTCGACGAAGCAAGTCGTAGTTCACGGAAGCTATCTTCTGTAGCCTAGGCCATCTTTGATCCAAGCAGCGAGTTAGTGAGTTCCAGAGGGGTATGTGTTGGTCGATCGACAAACAACATCGCTGAATACAGTTCGTTGATAGAGCTCCTCTCTGATGCCATTGCACATGGCATACGCCAACTTCTCGTCAGGCTAGACTCACAACTCGTCATTCTACATCTTACCGACATCTATTCCGTGCGGAATCCAACCATCTATTGTATGTTCCTAAGGGTCAAGATTTTGGAAAGACAATTTGATTCTATTCAATATCAACACATTTCCAGAAACTTAAACACATTAACCGATTCATTAGTAAATTATGTGTTAGATAGACATTTGCAACATTTATAAAAGAAAATCATTTCATCAAATACCATTCAAACAGAGATCAAACATAAATGATGAAGCTTTCATGCATTCAGACTTACTTCTGATTAAAAAAGTCACTTTAATGCATTCAGACTTACTTCTGATTAAAAATTCGCTTCCCAAACAACACTTCTGAAAAACAGAGATCTAATCCTCAGGTGACCATGCGCGAGTCTCCACACGACCTCTCTCCACGGGTCTTCACTCAAGCGCCTTACAGCTCAAACCTCTTTTGGATTACAGAAACTGTCCTCAGACAGGCGGCCCAGTGGGCTTCGATATTAATAAAGTAAAGCCACAAATACACAAATCATATTACAACAGAGAGTCTCAGCTCGAAATGAAGCACGAAACTGCTCGAATGATCAGGATGATCTGAATGATCCACCAACACTCTCTTATATAGATTTAATCTAACTAAGCCTATCTAAAAACTGACGTCAAAAGAAAATAATTGAGGGTTCTGTCGGTATCTTTTTCCACCGACGGTGTCTACTCAATCTTTTCTGTACAAAGGAATCCTGTCACAACATGTGACCAACATTATCACATTGCTAACAAAGATTCTACCATGTCGGACTTCTTGTTTCCCACAAATATTCTCCGAACAATCCTGGAGATTGTTCGTACTCATCTAACAGCTGCTGATGGAATCGATTCATGAGTCAATTATACTGTTCGTCGATTCCATCATTTGGATCCTATGCCTCTGTCATTTCAGCTTTGTCTTTTGCTTGCATTATTGGTGTCCGACGAGATGCTGATGATGATGATTCAGCTGTGCTGAAATTCGTCTTTATCTTATGTAGGCCCGGCTGCTGAGAGGTATGCATCAATTCTTGCTTTTCCCATTTATTCAGGAACGGGAGAGCACTAACTTCAATATCAAGAAATGAATCCTTAAAAGCACTTCGGGTCGCAGGTGATCTCTATACTGCCAGCTCAATTCTATCTAATAATTCCCACTTAAATATCTGGAACATATTAGTGGATCTTTCAATCGCATGCTGGATCCACAACTGACAATTTTCATTTAAAACATCTTCATGTTGCCATCCTAGTTCAAAGATTATTGATCTGCATATTCTTTTCGAGATCATTAAACTAATCAAGTGGATGACATTATTGTTCCAATTTGGAGATAAGACTCAGATGGTTACTAATGCCTTCTGATTAATTATGAATTTTAGTGCTTTAGGCTATCCTTGTAATCCATCAAGTTTATTCAAAATTTGCAACTTCTCTACCAGTCTTAAATTTCCAAACTCATGAAACCATTCTGCATGTTGTTTAATCAATTTTTGATTGTTACCAAATTCAATACTGCCAATCCTTTCTTGACTAAAATTCTGAGTAAAAGGATTTGGTTCAATGTTATCTCTGATTCTTAAACTATGAAAATCCTAGGGATATGCAAAAGTTTTTAAATATTGCACCATTCTTTGTATGCACTGGGATACTCTGGTAACTTGAATCTTTGTACATTTTCCTCCTCTGATCTCCCAATCTGCAAAATTTTCAAAGATCTCATACTGAGGGAAAGAATCAGTATTTGCATAATTCTCATCAATCCTTTGGAGGAATGCTGATTCTAGTTCTTCAAAAATGTCGGGAATTTTTAATGATACCAAATATTTTATCATTTCTTCTTTCATGGGGACTTCCTCTAGATCTAGAACCTTGGCACCTGTAAACAAGCTGAGTGCAAAATCGACACCTCCTATGATCTGGTAATAATTTAAAACCATGAGAGTCCAGATCATTTCTTTAGTGTAGACGCTAGACCATAGATCACATAAACTTCTGAAGAAAAGCTTGACTTTCATATTTGGCAAAGAAAAGACTTTTACCAAATTGTCGTCTAGCCCTAAGGAAATGCCTAGGTTCTTTGACTGCCATGCCTGACACTTTCGAATCCACATGTTTCTTCTGAGTCTAAAACCTGCTACCTTTTTAATCTCATCTGTTAACCAACTGACATGATTTTCCAAAATTCTGAATCTATCTACAAATGTAGCAAAACTATCATCTTTTGGTTTTTTACCTGGAATTTCAAAAACTGAATATTTACAGGTTATATACGTCTTGTTCATATCTCTAGTCAGAGAATCTGTCAAGAAATTGGAATTGCCTGGAATCCACTCAACCTCAAAGTCAAACTGCTGGAACCAAATTTGCCAGGCTAAAATTCTGCCTTTTGCAATTTGTCTTGAAATCTTAGTGGACAGAAAATATTTAAAATTTCTAGAGTCTGTTCTGATCAAAAACTTTACTGGGGTGAGATATACCTTAAAGTGCTGAATACCATTGAATATTGCCAATGTCTCCTTTTCAGCTATGAAGTAATTTTTCTTACTTGGTGTAAATTCCCTAGAAGCATATCCACACAAATTTTCTTCAATCTCCCCTTTGTTGTTCTTCCGTTGTTCTAACAATACAGCTGCCCAAAAGTCAAGTGAAGCATCAGTTTGTAAAATAAGTAAACCTTCACCTGGTGGCTGAAGCCTTGGTAGATGCTGACATTCTTCTTTAAGCTTTCTTACTGCTTCAGTAGCTTCTTCAGACCATCCTTGATTGATGTATCTTCTAATCGGGGCTGTCTTTTCTGAAAGATTTGGGATATATTTGTGGAGATAGTTCAGAACTCCAAGAAATCTTTGAATTGTCTTTTTGTCCTTCAATTCATCAGGAAACTGTGTTAACTTTGTTAGCACATGGGGCTGCATTTGAATAGCACCATTAACAACATTTATCCCCAAAAAATCAATATTATCCTGAAATAAGGACATCTTTTTCTCTGACAGAACAATCCCATGTTTTCTAACTTCTTCAAGAAAAATCTCTAAATGCTTTAAGTGAGTATGTACATCTAGACTGTGAATTAATATATCATCTATATATGTAACTATGAAATCATATTTAGCAAAAATATAATCCATCCTTCTTTGGAAAAAGGCTGGAGCATTCTTCAGACCAAATGGAACAACTTTCTACTGATAAAATCCTGCTGGACATATGAAAGCTGTTTTGTGTCTGTCTTCTGGCTGGATTTAGATTTGATAATACCCAGACTTCATGTCGAATTTGCTGAACACCTTACTATGCTGAATTTTCTGCATAATAACTTCTGGCCTTGGCAATGGATAATTAAAATTCTGAGTAATGGCATTAAGAGGTTTATAGTTAATAACCATTCTTGGTTTTCCTCTTACTATCTCAGAATGATTTCTTACTAAAAATGCTGAACATGCATAATGGGATTCGTTAGGTTCAATTAATTACATTTTTAGTAATTCACTAATCTGATTCCGAATTTCTTGTTCATCAGATGGTGTACATGGAATCATTTTCCCTTTTACTCCATTTTCATGTAAGGTGACTATTTCTTGCATCAGACTGTCAGTTTCCCAAAATTTCTGAGGTTTGTCCGAGCAGCTCTTTAGAAGTCTTTGGTATATATCTTTCTGCTCTATAGACCAATTTGTATCAATGCAGGCTAACTGTTTTGTTTTATTTTCTGCTCTGGCTTCATAAAACTGTAGGACTTCTTGCCAGTCGTCTGAATCTTTTACTGGCCTTCTAGTACCTACTCTTTTCTGACTATTTTCATACCTAGCTTCAAAGTTTGCAAGGCTTAGTCTAGGTACTAAGATAACTCTTTTCTTCAAATTTATTATCAGCTTATCGTGGCTGATAGTAACAGGTATCACAGAGTTTACAAATGGCATGCTTAGCATTAAGTTAGCTGAAGGGTCGTAGTGCTGGATTGCTGAAATTTTTATTATACTCCCCCCAACTTTTAAGGAAATGTTATCTACATAATGTGTGAGCTGAACAGATCCTCCAATTGTTTCTGAAACCAATATGTTTTTCAACGGCTTCAACAAGGATTTAAAAAGAGAAGGTCTTGCTAGATTGTTTGAACCTCCAGTTTCTACAAAAGCATCTACTGAAACCCATTCACCCTTTACTTGGACTTGCACTAGAATGTAAATTAAACTGTCTATTTTAACAATCTTTTTTAACAAAGTGTTTGATTCTTCTCTTGGAGACTCTACTTGTGGCATACTGGTTGACGCTGATATCTTCTTTTCAAAAGGACAGAAAGAACTGAATTGAGATAAAGGTACTGCAGGTTGCTTACCTTTGTCTGTTTTGACTGAAAGTGTGCTTGCTGATTCATCATCTAAATCATCTTCTGTCTCACTTGTTATCTCTTCTTCTGAAGAACTCTCTATATCACTGTAATGCTGATCACTGGAAAAATTTGAACTGGATGGACAAATATTCATTTTCTGTACAAACTCATGATCATATTCACAATCTGAAACTTCGGTAAGAAATATACATCAGAAATTTCATCATCAGACTCAACTACAGACCAGTCATCCTGAAACTCTCCAATATCTACACAAGCCTTGAGTTTACTGGATGATTTCTGGGGGCACTTTCTCGCAAAGTGTCCTTCTTGTTTCCAAATGAAACAACAATTGTTGTTTCTTGGTTTGTTCCTTTTCTTCAAAAATCTGAATTTTCGAAATGGCCTCTTTGGGTTAGATATTCTTTTGGGTTTGTACTTGCCATACCTTTTGGATTTCTTCTTTTACTTAAAAGGTGTCCATGGCAATACTGCTTTGCATACATCTGAACTTGGAGTGATGTCGTGCGCTTTCTTCTACCAACACAAATATTTGACCTTTTCTGACACTCGGAACAGAAGATCAACCCAATAGATTTGATCTAGACCTTTCATTTGAATTTCTAGATCCTTCATTATCAGATCTCCCAAATTGCCTGGTAACTTTGAAAGAAAAGAAATTTTCTGAGCAATATCATTCAAGAGATTAGCCTTAAAGACTTTAGCCATGAAATCTTTGCCAAACTGATCTAAATACTTTAAATCTTTCAATTCCATTCTACTAAGATCAGTTAAAAGCTTTTTCTTTTCATTTACTGGTTCTGGTACAAACTGTGTTTTTAACAAAATTTCAAATGTAGACAAACCAACATTCATGACTGCTAATCTTTCGGCTTTGGATCCTCCCATCCACCAATCAAAAACAATACCTGCCATTCTTTTCTCAGCTAGAATCATGATAGACATATTATTCATTTTGGTAGTGACTTGCATTTGATATAAAGATCCTATCCATATCCTAATAGATTCACCAGGATTGGATGAGTTATCAAGATCTAAAACATAGCCACTTGCATTTGCTGAAAGCAAGTCTTCTTCGACTCTAGGATATTTTATAGCTTCTTTCAAAATATGAGCTTTATTCTGATTTTTTATAGATGGCAGAATAAATGATGGGAATTTAATTGCAGCTTGTTCTAATGTCATGACTTCCTTTTTTGACTCGAAAGGTTTATCTGTTTTGTATGACGGTTTGGAACTACTGGTTAATCTTCCAGTATCCATGGAAGTTCCTTCTTCTACACTTGACTTAGCTACTTCTTCTGTATCCTCTTCTGAATCTTCCTCCAAATCCCAATAATTTGAAGCTGACATATCTACATGTAATTGTGGTATTTTCTTGGCCTTTTTCTTTTGTTTTCTCCTCCTTCTTTCTTCTTTTGCTTGTTTTTCTGCTTGTTGTTCTTCATATAGTAGCTTAAGATTTTGATTTATTAAGTCAGCTTGTTCTCCTAAATCATTTAGAACTTCTTCAACATGAGAGCACCAAGTAGTCAAATAATTTCCTACTTGATAGACTTGGTCTAAATCTCCAGTTTCTTGAGAATTATGTTCTAATAGAGGAGCACAATCTGCTCTTGTGGGTGGCTGTCTAGTTCAGGATAAAGAAACACAGAACTTGGTTTTGGGTGGCCATTTTCCTCCCCTAACAAATCTTTTATTGGCAAATTGATAGTCTTCTACAGGTGGATAATTATGTACATGTGTTCTAAACATTTTTTTTACAGCAAAAAAGGGTTTCTCTTCAGGAATATACAACTGAGTACTGGATCGGGGTGTGTTGGTAGAAGTAGAAGGCTGTTCTTCTGGTATAGTAAGTTGTTTGTAAAAGGATCTTCTACTTTGGACTGAATCATCAATTGGTATTACATGTTTCTCTGGCATCATTATGGGCTTATGGATTCTGGGATCATGAGGGTTCGGGATAATATTTACACTCCAATCTGTAAGCGCCATTCTTTTGATTTTGCTATTTGCATGATCTGAAGCCAAAGACTTATACTGAACATACCAGTTATTGGGTAAGGATTCTTTTTCGTAATGTACACCTTCAATTTGTGCATTTCCTATCCCTACTGTGATAGAGTCTTTCAACACCGACTGTTTCAGTTTAGGATGAACTATATTGGTAAGCTGGAAGGACGTCTGAACAATAACAGACAGGAATTCACTATCATCAACCATAGACAAACCCTGTACTCCTATCAAGGCTTTCCAACAGTCTTTAATATGGGCATCTGTTAGAATGATGGCATAATCAGGGAAAATAGTTCCATGCTGACAACCAGAAGATAAGTTTCCCAGTATGGTTCCTATCCTTGCATGATCATACTCACTATGCCTTGTATCAAATAATTCTGCTATACAAGGAGTATTTATCCCATGTCTGAACAGAGGAGCTAAACCAATTCTAATGGCTCCAAAATGTAAGTAATGAAATCTTCCTTCGTTAGCATATTTTCTAAACTTCCTTATTTCATATTCAGAAAATATATTCAAACCAATTATCTGTACAACTGGACCTTTAATCTTGACTTTGATCTCTACTTCTTTGAGAGTTTGAACAAGAGCAGAACTGGATATAGTTCTTTAGTGTTTAACACAGGAGGGTTCCAACTTTCAGGGTCTTCTGCTTGTTCATTCTCATCATATTCAACATTTCTACTATCTAGTTCAGATATTGATCGTTTATCAATAGTAGAAAAAGATCTCAACAAACTAGCCATATTGCAGATACAAACTATTCCAGAAATCGACTGAATAAGCTTTTATCTACTCAGCACGATGAAAAACAACGATGCTTTTCGAAGGCTTCCTGGCTTCTTTCAAATTCTGTCTATAGTATGTAATAGAACTCTAGGAATGAGATATGGCTCTGAAGAAGCTACTGAAGCAGTAAGAAAGCTTAAAGAGGAATGTCATCATCTAGCAAGGCTTCAGCCACCAGGTGAAGGTTTACTTATTTTACAAACTGATGCTTCACTTGACTTTTGGGAAGTTGTATTGTTAGAACAACAGAAGAACAACAAAGGGGAGATTGAAGAAAATTTGTGTGGATATGCTTCTGAGGAATTTACACCAAGTCAGAAAAATTACTTCATAGCTGAAAAGGAGACATTGGAAATATTCAATGGTATTCAGCGCTTTGAGGTATATCTCACCCCAGTAAAGTTTTTGATCAGAACAGACTCTAGAAATTTTAAATATTTTCTGTCCACTAAGATTTCAAGACAAATTGCAAAAGGTAGAATTTTAGCCTGGCAAATTTGGTTCCAGCAGTTTGACTTTGAGGTTGAGTGGATTCCAGGCAATTCCAATTTCTTGATAGATTATTTGACTAGAGATATGAACAAGATGTATATAACCTGTAAATATTCAGTTTTTGAAATTCCAGGTAAAAAACCAAAAGATGATAGTTTTGGTACATTTGTAGATAGATTTAGAATTTTGGAAAATCATGTCAGTTGGTTAACAGATGAGATTAGAAAGGTAGCAGGTTTCAGGCTCAGAAGAAACATGTGGATTCGAAAGTGTCAGGCATGGCCAGTCAAAGAACCTAGGCATTTCCTTAGGGCTAGACGACAATTTGGTAAAAGTCTTTTCTTTGCCAAATATGAAAGTCAAGCTTTTCTTCAGAAGTTTATGTGATCTATGGTCTAGCGTCTACACTAAAGAAATGATATGGACTCTCATGGTTTTAAATTATTACGAGATCATAGGAGGTGTTGATTTTGCACTCAGCTTGTTTACAGGTGCCAAGGTTCTAGATCTAGAGGAAGTCCCCATGAAAGTAGAAATGATAAAATATTTGGTATCATTAAAAATTCCAGACATTTTTGAAGAATTAGAATCAGCATTCCTCCAAAGGATTGATGAGAATTATGCAAATACTGATTCTTTCCCTTAGTATGAGATCTTTGAAAATTTTGCAGATTGGGAGATCAGAGGAGGAAAATGTACAAAGATTCAAGTTACCAGAGTATCCCAGTGCATACAAAGAACGGTGCAATATTTAAAAACTTTTGCATATCCCTGGGATTTTCATAGTTTAAGAATCAGAGATAACATTGAACCAAATCCTTCTACTCAGACTTTTAGTCAAGAAAGGATTGGCAGTATTGAATCTGGTAACAATCAAGAATTGATTAAACAACATGCAGAATGGTTTCATGAGTTTGGAAATTTAAGACTGGTAGAGAAGTTGCAAATTTTGAATAAACTTGATGGATTACAATGATAGCCTAAAGCACTAAAATTCATAATTAATTAGAAGGCATTAGTAACCATCTCAGTCTTATCTCCAAATTGGAACAATAATGTCATCCACTTGATTAGTTTAATGATCTCAAAAAGAATATGCACATCAATAATCTTTGAACTAGGATGGAAACATAAAGATGTTTTAAATGAAAATTGTCGGTTATGGATCCAGCATGCGATTGAAAGCTCCACTAATATGTTCCAGATATTTAAGTGGGAATTATTATATGGAATTGAGCTAGCAGTACAGAGATCACCTGTGACCCAAAGTGCTTTTAAAGATTCATTTGTTGATATTGAAGTTAGTGCTCTCTCGTTCCTGAATAAATGGGAAAAGCAAGAATTGATGCATACCTCTCAACAGCTGGGCCTACATAAGATAAAGACGAATTTTAGCAGAGGAGAATCATCATCATCAGCATCTCGTCAGACACCAATAATGCAAGCAAAAGACAAAGACGAAATGACAGATGCACAATATCCAAATGATGGAATCGACGAACAGTATAATCGACTCATGAATCGGTACCATCAACAGCTGTTAGATGAGTACAAATAATCTCCAGGATCATCCAAAGAAGATTTGTGGGAAACAAGAAGTCTGACATGGTAGAATCTTTGTCAGCAATGTGATAATGTTGGTCACATGTTATGACAGGATTCCTTTGTACAGAAAAGATTGAGTAGACACCGTCGGTGGAAAAAGATACCAACAGGACCCTCAATTATTTTCTTTTGACGTCAGTTTTTAGATAGGCTTAATTAGTTTAAATCTATATAAGAGAGTGTTGGTGGATCATTCATATCATCCTGATCATTCGAGCAGTGTCATGCTTCATTTCGAGCTGAGACTCTCTGTTGTAATATGCTTTGTGTATTTGTGGCTTTACTTTATTAATATCGAAGCCCACTGGGCTGCCTGTCTGAGGACAGTTTCTGTAATCCGAAAGAGGTTTGAGCTGTAAGGCGCTTGAGTGAAGACCCGTGGAGAGAGGTTGTGTGGAGACTCGCACATGGTCGCCTGAGGATTGGATCTCTGTTTTCAGAAGTGTTGTTTGGGAAGTGACTTTTTAATCAGAAGAAAGTCTGAATGCACTAAAGCGACTTTTTTAATCAGAAGTAAGTCTGAATGCATGAAAGCTTGATCATTTATGTTTGATCTCTGTTTGAATGGTATCAGAGCCATATCTCATTCCTAGAGTTCTATTACATACTATAGACAGAATATGAAAGAAGCGACGAAGCCTTCGAAAAGCATCGTTGTTTTTCATCGTGCTGAGTAGATAAAAGCGTATTCAGTCGATTTCTGGAATAGTTTGTATCTGCAATATGGCTAGTTTGTTGAGATATTTTTCTATTATTGATAAACGATCAATATCCAAAGTAGATAGTAGAAATGTTGAATATGATGAGCATGAACAAGTAGAAGACTCTGAAAGTTGGAACCCTCCTGCGTTAAACACTAAAGAAATATATCCAGTTCCACTCTTGTTCAAACTCTCAAAGAAGTATTATTTTAAAGAAGTAGAGATCAAAGTCAAGATTAAAGGTCCAGTTGTACAGATAATTTGTTTGAATATATTTTCTGAAGATGAGATAAGGAAGTTTAGAAAATATGCTAAGGAAGGAAGATTTCATTACTTACATTTTGGAGCCATTAGAATTGGTTTAGCTCCTCTATTCAGACATGGGATAAATACTCCTTGTATAGTAGAATTATTTGATACAAGGCATAATGAGTATGATCGTGCAAGGATAGGAACCATACTGGGAAACTTATCTTCTAGTTGTCAGCATGGAACTATTTTCCCTGATTATGCCATCAGTCTAACAGATGCCCATATTAAAGACTGTTGGAAAGCCTTGATAGGAGTACAGGGTTTGTCTATGGTTGATGATAGTGAATTCCTATCTATTATTGTTCAGATGTCCTTCTAGCTTACCAATACAGTTCATCCTAAACTGAAACAACCGGTGTTGAAAGACTGTATCACAGTAGGGATAGGAAATGCACAAAGTGAAGGTGTACATTACGAAAAAGAATCCTTACCCAATAACTGGTATGTTCAGTATAAGTCTTTGGCTTCAAATCATGCAAATAGAAAAATCAAAAGAATTGCGCTTACAGATGGGAGTGTAAAGATTATCCCGAATCCTCATGATCCCAGAATCCATAAGCCCATAATGATGCCAGAGAAACATGTAATACCAGTTGATGATTCAGTCCAAAGTAGAAGATCCTTTTACAAACAACTTACTATACCAGAAGAACAGCCTTCTACTTCTACCAGCACACCCTGGTCCAGTACTCAGTTGTATATTCCTGAAGAGAAACCATTTTTTGCTATAAATAAAATGTTTAGAACACATGTACATAATTATGCACCTGTAGAAGAATATCAATTTGCCAATACAAGATTTGTTAGGGGAATAAAATGGCCACCCAAAACCAAGTTCTGTGTTTCTTCATCCCTAACTAGATAGCCACCCACAAGAGCAGATTGTGCTCCTCTATTAGAACATAATTCTCAAGAAACTGGAGATCTAGACCAAGTTTATCAAGTAGGAAATTATTTGACTACTTTGTGCTCTCATGCTGAAGAAGTTCTAAATGATTTAGGAGAACAGGCTGACTTAATAAATCAAAATCTTAAGCTATTGTATGAAGAACAACAAGCAGAAAAACAAGCAAAAGAAGAAAGAAGCAGGAGAAAATAGAAGAAAAAGGCCAAGAAAATACCACAGTTACATGTAGATATGTCAGCTTCAAATTATTGGGATTTGGAGGAAGATTCAGAAGAGGTTACAGAAGAAGAAGCTAAGTCAAGTGCAGAAGAAGGAACTTCCATGGATACTGGAAGATTAACCAGTAGTTCCAAGCCGTCATACAAAATAGATAAACCTTTCGAGTCAAAAAAGGAAGTCATGACATTAGAACAAGCTGCAATTAAATTCCCATCATTTATTCTGCCATCTATAAAAAATCAGAATAAAGCTCATATTTTGAAAGAAGCTATAAAATATCCTAGAGTCAAAGAAGACTTGTTTTCAGCAAATGCAAGTGGCTGTGTTTTAGATCTTGATAACTCATCCAATCCTGGTGAATCTATTAGGATATGGATAGGATCTTTATATCAAATGCAAGTCACTACCAAAATGAATAATATGTCTATCATGATTCTAGCTGAGAAAAGAATGGCGGGTATTGTTTTTGATTGGTGGATGGGAGGATCTGAAGCCGAAAGATTAGCAGTCATGAATGTTGGTTTGTCTACATTAGAAATTTTGTTAAAAACACAGTTTGTACCAGAACCAGTAGATGAAAAGAAAAAGCTTTTAACTGATCTTAGTAGAATGAAATTGAAAGATTTAAAGTATTTAGATCAGTTTGGCAAAGATTTCATGGCTAAAGTCTTTAAGGCTAATCTTTCTAATGATATTGCTCAGAAAATTGCTTTTCTTTCAAAGTTATCAGGCAATTTGGGAGATCTGATAATGAAGGATCTAGAAATTCAAATGAAAGGTCTAGATCAAATCTATTGGGTTGATCTTTTGTTCCAAGTGTCAAAAAAGGTCAAATATTTGTGTTGGCAGAAGAAAGCGCACAACATCACTCCAAGTTCAGATGTCTGTAGAGCAGTATTGCCATGGATGCCTTTTAAGTCAAAGAAGAAATCCAAAAGGTATGGAAAGTACAAACCCAAAAGAATATTTAACCCAAAGAGGTCATTTCGAAAATTCAGATTTTTGAAGAAAAGGAACAAACCAAGAAACAACAATTGTTGTTTCATTTGTAAACAAGAAGGACACTTTACCAGAAAGTGCCTGAGAAATCATCCAGTAAACTCAAAGCTTGTGTAGATATTGAAGAGTTTCAGGATGATTGGTCTGTAGTTGAGTTTGATGATGAAATTTCTTATGTAGTGAAGATGATCATGAGTTTGTACAGAAAATGAATATTTTTCCATCCAGTTCAAATTTTTCCAGTGATCAGCATTACAGTGATATAGAGAGTTCTTCAGAAGAAGAGATAACAAGTGATACAAAAGATGATTCAGATGATGAATCAGCAAGCACACTTTCAGTCAAAACAGACAAAGGTAAGTAACCTGCAGTACCTTTATCTCAATTCAGTTCTTTCTGTCCTTTTGAAAAGAAGATATCAGCGTCAACCAGTATGCCACAAGTAGAGTCTCCAAGAGAAGAATCAAACACTTTGTTAAAAAAGATTGTTAAAACAGATAGTTTAATTTACATTCCAGTGCAAGTCCAAGTAAAGGGTGATTTCAGTAGATGCTTTTGTAGACACTGGAGGTTCAAACAATCTAGCAAGACCTTCTCTTTTTAAATCCTTGTGGAAGCCGTTGAAAAACATATTGGTTTCAGAAACAATTGGAGGATCTGTTCAGCTCACACATTATGTAGATAACATTTCCTTAAAAGTTGGGGGGAGTATAATAAAAATTTCAGCAATCCAGCACTACAACCCTTCAGCTAGTTTAATGCTAGGCATGCCATTTATAAACTCTGTGCTACCTGTTACTATCAGCCAAGATAAGCTGATAATAAATTTGAAGAAAATAGCTATCTCAGTACCTAGACTAAACCTTGCAAACTCTGAAGCTAGGTATGAAAATAGTCAGAAAAGAGTAGGTACTAGAAGGCCAGTAAAAGATTCAGACGACTGGCAAGAAGTCCTACAGTTTTATGAAGCCAGAGCAGAAAATAAAACAAAACAGCTAGCCTGCATTGATACAAATTGGTCTACAGAACAGAAAGATATATACCAAGGACTTCTAAAGAGTTGCTCGGACAACCCTTAGAAATTTTGGGAAACTGAAAGTCCGATGCAGGAAATAGTCACCTTACATGACAATGGAGTAAAAGGGAAAATGATTCCATGTACACCATCTGATGAACAAGAAATTCGGAATCAGATTAGTGAATTACTAAAAATGCAATTAATTGAACCTAGCGAATCCCATTATGCATGTTCAGCATTTTTAGTAAGAAATCATTCTGAGATAGTAAGAGGAAAACGAAGAATGGTTATTAACTATAAACCTCTTAATGCCATTACTCAGAATTTTAAGTATCCATTGCCAAGGCCAGAAGTTATTATGCAGAAACTTCAACATAGTAAGGTGTTCAGCAAATTCGACATGAAGTCTGGGTATTATCAAATCCAGATCCAGCCAGAAGACAGACACAAAACAACTTTCATATGTCCAGCAGGATTTTATCAGTGGAAAGTTGTTCCATTTGGTCTGAAGAACGCTCCAGCCTTTTTCCAAAGAATGATGGATTATATTTTTTCTAAATATGATTTCATAGTTACATATATAGATGATATATTAATTCACAATCCAGATGTACATACTCACTTAAAGCATTTAGAGATTTTTCTTGAAGAAGTTAGAAAACATGGGATTGTTCTGTCAGAGAAAAAGATGTCCTTATTTCAGGATAATATTGATTTTTTGGGGATAAATGTTGTTAATGGTGCTATTTAAATGTAGCCCCATGTGCTAACAAAGTTAACACAGTTTCCTGATGAATTGAAGGACAAAAAGACAATTCAAAGATTTCTTGGAGTTCTGAACTATCTCCACAAATATATCCCAAATCTTTCAGAAAAGACAACCCCGATTAGAAGATACATCAATCCATCAGGATCATATAACTTAACCAAAATAAAGCTCCGAAAATCAAAATATATATAACCATTTATAGTTTGTACATAGTGTTCTGTGTCCAAGACAAAGTCAGTCATATGACCCAAAAACTCAAAATGCTAGGGGGAACCCTAGTCTAATGGTGCTGGTGATAACAAGTCACCGCCTATGCAATCATGCATAAGAGCCTAGTCCATCGGCTCAACATGCTGGTGGTATGTCGCTGTAATCTCAGAGGCATCTCGTCGGTCCTCACATCCAGAATACCAAGGGTGAGACTCTCAATCTAATCCTGCAACACTGCAAGAGTCGCGGCTACATCCAAATCGTGAAGGACAACCCTCCCTATAGCCTCTCCTGCTAGAATGGCAGCTGTTACTCTTGGGTGCACTGCTGGTCGCACCGGTCCGATATCTGCATGAGCACATGAGTTTTGATTAGTCTTGATAAAATTTTAAAGAAGGCACAAGAACATTATAAAAGCAATAAACAGAGATATGGTTAGAGATTTTTACCTATGACACCCCACTGCTTGCTAGCCGGCAGCGCCAAATCTGGGTCACCCCGGAAATCCATACCAGCATACGGACACTTAGCATAAACCATCTACTGATGATTGAACCACTTGAATAAGGCATCAGAGAAGGAAACCTATGACTAACTAGTATGTTTGGCCATAAGGTCAACCCATCTCTGCATCCGTGGCTTAGTCGGTGGTGGCAGACCGAATGAAATGTACTGTGGCTGCATCAGTGGGATCTTCTCCAAGGTGAAAGCAGTCAGAATAGAACCATAGCCAACGTTCTTGGATCTTTAATTTTTCACCTTGTTAAGTTGTTCTTTTATCACCTGAAGTACTGCATCACACTAGTTGAATACCTTTGGTTCGAGGCATTCCAAGGCGGACATGTTAGCTAAGTGAAGGGCCATGTTGCTAGTCAATCTAGCAAAGGTCAATAAAATAGTCCTGAAGGACTGGTCGGTGACATCTTGGATATTGATCTTACCGTCCTTGCTCGAGTGAGATCCTTCTCTATAGTATCGGTGAATATAATCCCTCACGGATTCGCCCCCATGGGCAGAACTTGATAGCGAGAGAGGGGCACCACACCTTGATAAACTGGTTAAGAAGTAGATGTCCTCAATAGTCAAGGGGATGGATTGACCTCTAATCTAGAACACTTGGTTGGTAGGATCCCATACATCAAGGAAATATTGCAACAAGTTGATTTGTTGCCTTATGCTAGATATGCGGAAGAACTTGAGCAAACTATAGTTCCACAATGCAGTTATTGTACCTGGATCATGTAAGGCAACCATGTCCTCTTCTTGATGCTCATGTTCATGTCGTGTAACAACCATTTTGCTCCGATGAATCTCTGAAAAACAAACAAGAGAAGAATTAGGAACCTGATTTGGCAAAAACCAGGGAAAATTTCCATGAAAAATCAGCGCAAAAGTTTTCCTCCTTGCGCCCATTGCACCCCAACTGTGTACTAGGTGAGACACATACTGGCCGGCCAATGGCCAACCAGTATGCATCACACCTTTCAATCTATACTAGGTGCGATGGGGGCAAAATGAATTGTTCAAACCCTAGAGGCTCAGAAAAGCTGGAAAACATGCTCAAAATTCATAAAGGAAAGAATGCAATTGGAGAGCTCAAGTTTAGCTCCTACCTGGTCTAGATGGTGCCGAAAATCATCCACAGAATCTCCCGAATAAGTTGATGAAAATCGAGGGGGAAAAAACCTCCAGAGCTCCAACAATCCCAAATTCAAATGAAATGGTAAAATGAGGGGTAAAAACTACTTTTAAGTTACTTTTCACGTAATTCAAGTAGGGTATTAGTGTTTTAACTCATTTTTCAAGCATGTATTCTCATTTCTAATTAGTTTGATGGAGCAATTGAACAGGTAGTACGACCATCAAAACAACATAGTGTTAATGATGAATTGAATATCAATGACCATTATCAGGAGTAGTTTTATGCGAAGTTCAAGCTTGTTAAAAAATAAACCTAGCAATGAACATATGTTCCACCAGAGTTTAAGCTCATTAAAAAATGAACACACCTTCAGTAAATAACCATTGCAATCGCATTATCATCAGCTTTTGAGCCTTGGTCATGTTCTTACCATCACCTCCACTTTGTTTTAGCCTATCATACACCTCCATTTGATTGTTTACCCCTTTTGAGGAACAACTGCAACGAGTGATTCTATTAGCCATCTTCTTTACACTACCATGACTGGAAAGTTCCAAACCTTACCTGGAACGAGCTGCTACCCAAAAATATCACTCGTTCCACAAAAAACGAGTCTTTTTTAAGCTCTTTTCATTTGACTCGTAAAAAATGAAAAGATTGTTGAGCAATTGGCCTCTCCATCTCGTTAAAGCTATCAGAGGTGCTATCCCTCCTCTATATTTTAATCTTTTCAGACCTGACGGATCATTACACAAAAATATCGAGTGCTTGTCTTGTTCGGCTTGTTAAACCTATTGAAAATTCATCCCTTTTGTATTATTTTATACTTTTTCAGACTGAAGGGATTACATTACGAAAAAGGAATATTGGAGTTTCCTTTCCGTCTCTTTTCAGACTCTCTAAAATTGAAAAGAACTGAGTTATCATTGTCATTAAACTTGTTAAAACAATATCGACAAACTTGTCCATGTAGACAAGAGCGAGTTTCATTGTTGCTAGGCTCGTTAAAACATAGCGACAGATTTTCCCTAAGGGAAAATTATAGAACACGCAAATGTTATCCTCCTCAAGCTTGACAAAAATAAAGAGGTACTGGTCAGTAATGACTGGGGAAAAATTGGGAAGAAAGCTTGAAGAAACTTTATTAGTAGAAAGTCGCTCTTGAACATGACAATTTCACTCCATCGCCATGATTGAGTCAGGCTGGGTTATTCCATTCACCGGTCATATTACAATTGGTCCACCGTACCATCCATTTTTGGGGTTAACGCTATCAATCTGTTTCAGTGTCACCGATATGTTCAAGAGAAGTTGCTCAGAGAATTCACCAACCCAGCTTGTGTCTCATCCGCTGCAATACCTTCACGCTTCATTCTTTCATGACCACCACCCTGAACCTTGTATCATCATATCATTTTCACCTCCACAAAATCATTTGCTCCGTTCCGTGTCATATATGTGGGATTCATTAAAGCCCTCCTACGACGGGTCACTTCTTGTCAACATCAGCTCATTATCCAAGAAGTCGACCTAGGAACAACCCTTTCAGTACTTTGAAGCTTGCATGCCTCAATGGCAAGTTTCTCACTTCCGGCGACAGGTTTACATCAATGGCCTTTGACTGAAAGATTTTGCGTGGTGTTCGATGCCAAGTCCCATTTTCACACCACGTGAATTGTACTATCGTACCTTGAGGGTCATCATCATTATTGGTGACTCCTCTCACGCCTGTTAACAGCTTACATCATTGGATGGTAATCAGGCGAGGTCTTTCCATGTTAGACCCCAGAACATCTTTTCACATGGATCGACTTGTACTTTGGGTGAATATTGAATGAGTTTTGAATACCACGGATCTAGTTTCATCCATCTGGGCTACAATATATTCAAGAAAATAAAGACATCAAATGTACATCATTGTTGTACAGATAATCATCCAAGCCAAAGGATGATGGCTCAACCAGAATCATCAGTCTGCCACAGAGACGGTTGTCTATCCTATGTACATGAGAATGAATTTATAAAGTTGAGCATGGGTATGCCCACCTCAGCAAGATCATGAAAATATTATGAAGATAATGTATTGTATTGTCTCTTATTACAGGTCACCTTCCAGTTCAGAAAACCTCGGATCCTCATGATAAAGCATTTCACCCGACATCAATAAGATTTACGACCTCATGTTTTAGGGGGCAACTATTATAGACATATTTGGGCACTGCAACCGCAATCACATATGTCCATAAACCAAGTGCTTCTAAGTCCCTTTAAGTGTTGTTTCATACCCTAAAGGAGCAAGGTCAACTGATTACATCATCTCCCATATGTTCTCCATGAAAAACTGCTCAGAACTAGTCAAAACTGGACCATCTCACCTGCTCCATGGTCAAAGTATGATGCATACTGAAAATCCCTTCTATGGGCAAGAGTAGACAAATGGCAGAGACAATTTGCAAGGTGGATGATCATGGAATCTTCCAGAAACTTCTCCTGTGACACTTGTCTCTCTGGATTCACCTAGGGATGAGTAAGATATCATGAAATATCCAAGTGGAATTGAGAACTATCAGAGAAATGACACTAACCAAAACCCCAGAAGCTAACTCACCCACCTGCAAACATCTATATATGGATCCCTCATCCTAGAGATCCAAAGGCTGGAATTTTGCATCTTGTAAGGAAGTGTTGTTGGTTTCTTTGTGGAACATCATAGTGTTGGGTGATCTAAGGTTTCATGAGGTTAAGAAGGGCTTTCATGTTGGGAGGATGGCACTAGGTCAGATCAATGGGTTGTAATCCTCTCTTCTACTCTTTCTATCAATAAAGCTATTTGAGTTTTCCTCCATATTCTTCTATGTCTGAGTTGATATATGCATTTGTGTGGTCAATATATATCTGATCCTATATTGTGTATGATTGTAGATCTCTATGCTTTGATGGTATTATGTTGCTTTGACTCTATAGGTGTTCTTTGAAACGGAACAAGCGGGGAAGGAGTGGCAAAGATCTGTCAAAGGGGAGAGGAAACAAGCAAGAAGCCAAGTGAAAGACTGAGATTGGTACTCTCTACTTCTCTCTCATCTACTTCTCATAAAGGGAAATACAAGTAACTTTAGTTTGTTTGTTCCTAAGATAGCTACCCATCTTAGTGGGACTAGCAGCTTTGAATGGACACTAGATTTCCCGATAACAATATCATTTAACATATGACTATATATATGTGTTCATGTTTCAACAATGTACATCGATAGATACATTAAATCCATCATGAAAATTGTATTTGGTATAATGAATAAAAACATTTAGACTATTTTCTAATTTGTACCCTATTGTTTCCTTATGTAGAGTGTTGTTCAAGAAACATTGTCTTCATGTGATTGCACCTAGTACATTAATGTGTTAAAGTACAAAATTAAAAACTTAAAGTCTTGCAATATTTGGTTGGCATTAAAATTTATTAGTTTTGTAAATAGGTTTATTTCATTTTTTTACATATATATTTACATATTTATGTGCTATGAATAAAATACATTATTTATAAACAAGAAAAAATGTGAAGGCATATTTGATCACTTCTTTCAATTGTGTTTACATGGAACTCAATACTTTGGTTGATAAATTATCAAAAAATGGACTCTAAAGTTTAGTACTTTAGGTTACATTATTCTTCTTGAGTTCAGAAGTGGTTTTGTGTCAACAATTTTTCTTGGATAAGTTTATATGTATTATATTTAATATGCTAAGGCATCCTGTATACATGCCCCAAATGAAGGCCATCACAATGCAAGGTGTTATACTATATGTGATCGGGCCCATGATAGATCATGTAGCCCATTAGGAGTTCATGTTCCACTCATAGACCCTACCTCTCATGCCAGTGGAAGTGTTAGAGACAGTGTTTATGTCTTCGTTTAGGATCACGCTACATTTAGTCGACCTTATTTGCCTATTTCAGGTACACCTCCTAGATTTTAAAATCCTCTTTAAACTTTCTGTTCATGTCTTCAAATTGTCTTTAATTTTTGAATTTCCTTCAACTGATGTGTTTGAAGTTAATGTATATGTTATTATGCTTCTAGTTGTTAATTATATATATGTTAAATTATGTTTATGATTTAGAGGCCCTCACCAGACCAAAGTTAAGGATCAAAGTGCAGCATCAATCCCTCCGTGGGATGATGCTACAACTCAAATCAAATTAAAGGATGCTATGATCCATCATATGCAAATCAAAACAGAGATAAAGAAGGTCCTTGCCAATTCACTAACTCATCTTGCATTATATTTGATGATGGACAATATCAATAGGTTGATCAATAAATATTGAAGATAGAGCCCACATAGCCACATATTACAGTCCATACAGAGGATTAGGAGGCATGAGGTCAGAGGCCCAAATACTTAGGGAGTGGTGGAAGAGGCCACCAAAGGCATTGATGTTCGTGGGGAGTTGTTTGACATCCCTTTGGATCACCTTACAAGACACAAAGGTCTGATTCCACTGAAATAGTTTAGGAATGTTAATGAAGCCCCTTTTTTCAATGATAGATTCATTGGAGCTTGGGGCCACACTACTACATTTGGGAGGAAATTTGGACAACAAAATCTCACAGAATGGCTAAAATCAGAAAAAGGGTCAGAAGTGAAATGATTTTTATTTTTGTTTTTTATATTCTGAAATCTCAACTGTTGTCGAATATTCTATGACAAATCTTTATCAGTCAAATATTTGATAGAATTCCCTATCCTGTCAATTATCAAACATTTTCCTATAATCCCTCTTGTCATTAAATAACCGACGAGAGTTCCTTACCATCGAATATCCGACGCTATATCGAATATGAAAATATGTTGTCCAGTTGCCTACAAATGGAAAATAATCATTGAATAACATTCAATTCCACCATTAATGGCTTTTTTCACTAACAATGTCTATTATGGATGCTTTACATTGATCAGTTTGAATAATTAAAATAAATATAACATTAATAAATAATTAAATATAATATTATTAATATGTAGTTAATATATATATTCATATTAATATCTACAATATATTACTATAAATATAATATTATATGATTAAAATATTAATTATATATATGAATTTATTAAATATACTATTATAATTATAATAAATATATATGTGTGTGTGTGGAGACCCTAACATCATATAAATTTGATATAGTTGCTATATATATTAGTTGCAATTGTTTTGAAAGATTGTATGATTATTTTGAGGTTAATTTTTGAACGTAATAATCACTAAAAGTTTGGCGACAAAAAATGTCACACAACATTCCTCAATGAGACCAAGGATATGTGGGATCGACATTGAGGGCTTATGAGGATGGAAAACGTTATTGGCCTTCTAAAAATTGGAAGGGATATTGAGGAAAAGAATAATTCTAGTAAAATAAGCTAAAAAGAATTGTGGAGACTAGGGACACGATTAAGGGAGACATGAATATCATCCATTTGTAAGTTGTTTATTATATGTCTTTGTATTGTAGATTGTTTTTGTAAATGTTTATAAGTGTATTGTCTTTCAGGTTGTATGTATTTGTATTTCAGATCTAGATATCATCAAGTACGCATCAAAGAGGAGTTCATCTATAAGACAACTTTCTTGACCAGGTATGAGCATTATGAGTTTGTTGTAGTTCCATTCGGTTTTACTATTGCTCGAGCTACATTTATGTGCCTGATGAATAGTGTGTTGTCTCCATACTTAGATAAGTATTCTATTGTGTTCATTGATGATATATTGGTATTTTCTAAAAATGAGGAAGATCATGTCGAGCATTTATTAGCAGTGTTGAGATTGTTGAGAGAGCATCAGTTGTGTGCTAAGCTCAAAAAGTGAAATTTCTTTGAGACTAAGGTATATTACTTGCAACACATTTTGTCCAAGGAGGGCATTGCAATACATCTAGAAAAGATAAGGGCCATCATGGAGTCGGTATCTCCTAGAAATGTAGATGAGGTGAGATCTTTCATGGGATTAGCAAGTTACTAGAAGAGGTTCATCAGGGACTTCTCACAAATAGTATATCCTATAACATCATTATAGAGAAAAGGTAAGAAGTTTGAATGGACAAAGGAGTGTGAGGCTAGTTTTGAGTAGCTTAAGTAGTTGTTGACACATGAACCATTGTTAGAGATTGCATATTTAGACAAAGAGTTTGTAGTATGTGTATATTCTTGCAAGAAAGGACATGGTGGGGTCCTTATGCAAGATAGATAGGTGGTATACTATATGTTTCGAAAACTCAATTAGCATGAGAAAAATTACCTAGAAAATGATCTGGGGTTAGCAGTATCATACATGCATTGAAGATTTGGAGGCATTATCTTCTTGGTTGTAGATTTGTACTGTGGGTGATCAGAGTTGGTTATGGTATCTATTTGACAAATGTAATATGAATGGAAGGTAGGCTCAGTGGTTGGCCATGATCAGTGAGTTTTATTTCAAGATCAGGTATACAAAAGGTAAAGAGGACATGGTGGCAGATGCTCTTAGTAGGAAGGTACATGTAAATTACTTAGCAGTTGTGAGCTCCTACGGCACATATTTACATGATAAGATTTTGCAAGTTGGTCAACAAAATATCAAGTATATGGAGATTGTGCATAGCTTACAGTGGAGTTCAGATGGTAGTACATGTATAGGTGGTAGTACATGTATAGGTGGTAGTACAGGTACATGTGGTAGTACAGGTGCAGGTATAGGTACATGTAGTGGTACAGGTGGAGGTGAATAGGATCGGGGAAAATTTTAAGGATATAAATTTATCTTAAATTTTAGATATCTTAGTGAATATTACTAGTCCCTAATATGCAAATTGTAGAAGGCATGGTCACACTTTTGTAAAAATATTCATATTTCTAATGAATTTGTATAGTCCCTATAAACTTTGGCGATTTCTAATGTAAAAATATTTTTAAAATATAAAATTTGGGAAAATCATATTCTAAAAAATTGGAAATTCACAAACCTATTTTTTTTAAATCATGGAAAATTAGCCCACCTATGAATTTTAGTCCCTAAAGTTTTCCCTACATAGGATGTGGACTATTGCGTTACAATAGATAGATTGGTTCAATTGAGAGACAAGATATATGTACCAAATAATAGTGATCTCAAGAAGGTTATCTTGAGAGTGTTTCATGTGAAAGCATATTCAGGTCACCGAGGTTATCATAAGATATTGAATGTATTAAAGAGGTTTTATTATTGGCTGAATATGAAGAAGGATGTAGCAGAGTTTGTGGCTAGGTGTTTCGATTGTTAGCATGTGAAGGCAGTGTGTTATGTAAACACCTAGGTGGACTGCTATAGCCAATTGGGATTCTAGAATGGAAATGGGAAGTCATTTCCATGGAATTCATCACAAGTTTTCTGAGGATAGTGAGACAACATTATTTCATCATGGTCATTGTGGACATGTTGACGAAGGTTGCACACTCCATTCTAGTGAAGTCTACATTCTTAGCTAGCAATGTAGAATAGGTGTTCATCAGATATGTGGTCATATTGCATGGTGTTCTGAAGAAGATCGTGTCAGATAGGGATGCAAAGTTCACTTCCAAGTTTTGGAAGGAGTTGTTTGTAGGTTTGGGCATAGAGTCGGCCTTGAATATAAATTATCATCCGCAAACAGAAGGACAGATAGATAAGGTCAACAAGATATTTGAGGACATGTTGAGGATGTATGTGATGTATCAAGAGTGGAAGTGGGAAGAGTACCTTACACTGGTAGAGTGTTCTTACAACAATGGGTATCAGGAATCTTTGAATATGATTCCATTTGAGGTGTTGTATGGGTTGAGTTGCGATACTCCCAAAAGTTGGAGTGATCCAATTAACAAGGTGTTGATTCAACTGGACATGTTGGTAGACATGGAAGATGAAATGTAGGTAATCAAGAAAAATCTAAAGACAACAAGAGACAGGCAGAAGAGCTATGCAGATTGGAACAGGTTGTTCAAGAAGTTCCAGGTTGGGGAACAAGTGTACTTGTGCATCAAACAAAAAAAGAGATTGTTACGGGTTGGATCATGTGCCAAGATGGTACCATGGTTTTTTGGGCCCTTCAATGTTCTTTAGAGGATTGGGCCAATAGCCTATTGACTTTCACTACCTGTGACAGTGAAAGTCCATGATGTTTTCCATGTGTCATTACTTAAGAAGTATGTTAAATATGTTGATCATGTGATTGACTCGTCTGTATTACATGTGGAACTAGATGGAAAATTCCAGTCGGAGCCTTAGTCTGTATTGCAGAAAAAGGTCCTCATGCTTCAGAACTGTGAAATCGAGCAAGTTAAGGTGCAATGGAAGAACTTTGGCTTCGATGAAGCTACATGGGAGATGGTGGATTAGATTCGGGCTATGTATTTTTCTTTGTTTACCGCTCAAGGAAAAACAATTTTAATATGGTTTTTTGGTATATGTCTTAGTATATCTATTGGTATATGTTTTGATGATGTTTTGGTATATGTACATATGTATATGGAAGTAAATACCGCCATGAGCTATGTTATAAATATTTAATAAGTGGTATGGGTTTCATGTAATTATGATGTTGTGTTGTTATGTTTTCATGTTGGCTTGCTTCTCAGTGGGTTGATCATTGTAAATATTGCAACGAGCTAAGTTATAAAGCTTCATCGATGGTATATTTTTGTTACAACATTCTTGTGGTTATAGTTGTTTTCGAACACCGAGGACAGTGTTCCCCCAAGGAGGAGGGTTATGTAATAGCCCTACTGAAAATTCCATGTAATAAAATTGAAAGGAAAAAATAATAACCTGGTTGATGGGACACTCATTCCAAGTTGAATGTTAGGGAAGGCATCGTGGTGTGGGTGTTCATTTGATTACTAATGGCTAAGGAATTTGGTAAAGGCAATAACTGTTGGTCACTTAATTTGCTTATTAATTCAAACAACTAAGTGCTACATAAATTGTCAACCCAGGGAAGTCTATTTATTTCAAAGGCAACTATGCATTGTATGTGCTCAATCTCAAAAGCAATAAAAGTTGTAGTAATAATTAAGCTAGTCACACCTTGCTCCAAGTAAACTGAAGCTCCACTTTTAGTTACAGCAAAACAATCTATTGCAGACAGTTACCAAAGAATGCTTAATTTCATTAAAAGAGTAATCTAATGAAAAGGAATCAATCTACAAAGGAAAGCACTAGCTATGTTGTAACAGAGAACATGACCCTATTCCCAAAGCAGGAATCTTTAACACTTGTTTCTGATTACCATGATTGCCAACTCAATTTGTAAACTCAATTTCCAATGAAACACTCATGAATTAACTGTGGATGAACTAAATAATGCAGCAATCAATTGGAAAAACAGAGTTCAACAATAATGCATAAACAATATTCAGTAAACAGAACTTTTAACAAGGTATGGATAAGAGACACACTTAACGCACTACAGAAATATAATGGGTGAATATTGTGATGAAGGTCGACCCTGTCCTTCTCACAAGATTCCCTAGGAACAAGAACTAGAAATAAATGTTCAGAACAGTATTTTATTCATCCATCAATATTTCATGTTACAAAAGGATTCCAGTTCTTTTCCTTTAGCTAGACCTTCCCCATATTCTCTTCGTCCCCTCTAATGTAGATGTATCCTCTTTTTAAAGAGGAGACATCTATTATGATTGATTTCATCATAAGTCCTATCTTTAACCCAATATACAAAAATAGGAAAATCAATTTACCCTATTAATAAAATGTGGTTACAATGGTTATGGTAATGCTGACTTTGGAATGAGGTCATTACAGCCAATGTAGCAGCTTCCTTCGATGATATTCTTCTGTTGCTATCAGGTTCTAGAATACAAATCATGGCTGCTTCAGCAATGGTATTTTCTCCTTGTTCTAACTATTACAAAAACATAACTTGTAATAATAGCCCTTCAGTTTTCCAGGCTGTTTCAGCAACGTAGTCTGCAATGATAACTATTTCAGCAACTATCCATTTTCAATCAATAATTATGAAGATAATGTAATTGTATGTAAAATAAATTAAACGTATAGAATGAGAAGAATTATTGTATACCTTCAGAAAAGTGGGTTAAACACATATTTCATTAAATTTGGAAATAAATAGTGGATCTAGAATTTCAAAATAGCCTAAATACTCAATTCTTGTGTTCTCCTTGTAATAAAATTTTTCCAATTTTAATGAAATATGTGTTGTTAAAGCAATAACAAGGACTTTAAATATAGGTTGAAAAAGGATGACATAATAGCAAAATATATGGTCAAAATGGGACAATGTGAGGTCCTAACATCCCCCCCAACTGAAAGGGTTGCATGTCCTCACGCAACCTTTACTCTGAATTTGAGTCCAAGTACTGGCACTTGCAGTGCAAATTATTTAGATAGTAAGTATAAAAGGTGCTATCATGCAGGTCTCTGAAACCATGAAAATTCCATAATCTCTGCCATGCTGCTAGCTCCTCCTTTCTGGACAACTTGAAGTAAGCCTTATATTCTTGTGTTGGTAGCCATGAAATAGGGAAATGAAAATGATATCCTAACCATTTTTTGTCACACTTTTGAATGCATTTGACATAGTTAGGTAGCTGTGAAATTGATGTTTCAAAATTAAGATGGTTAAAGGGATGATATTCCTTCCTTTCCTTAGGGAACTATTCCCAAAATAGGTTGTTTACCTGTAAGGCAAGAGCTCCTCTCGCTTTGACATAATGTTGGCAGTCTTTTAAGACTATTTCCTGTAACTATCTGATATGCTCAGGCATGCTTGGTTCCTTAGAAAACTAACAATATTCAGCAACGAAAATGGCAGCATTTTGTGGATCGGACCGAATCCACAGAAGGTGATTTTCTTCATTGTGTCTTGATGAAGGGAAAGCATTTTGTGTCATGAGCTAATTGGCAAGGAAAGAAACAAAGGCTCTAATCTAAATGTCCCCAACCAGAGGGCTCAAATTGAGCTTCCTATCCTCACACATGGCTTCATTATGGAGGTAGAGTTCATAGAGTAAATTGTGTTCACTGGTTGATGCCTCTGTGAAAGTTTCGACAAAATGTTGAGGTGTAGATACCTCATGAGGTCACCCATATTTGATCACCTTTACTTGGAAGAACACTAAGCATTCTGCGAGAAACAGAGAGTAATTAGAGGATGGTTTCCTGGTGGCCAGTAATATTTGAACCAAATTAAACATGAGGATCAATCTAGTTTTTAACTGTTGAGTTTCCTTGTTCTGTGCACGAGACTGTTCCAAAACTTCTCAATTTGCATATATATGATTTTGCCATGATAATTTGTGTTCCTGCAAGATCCTTTCTTGTGACATAACATATTCCTTCTTCCATATATCCATTTGTGCTTGAGTGCTTCTAGTCTGAGTGAAGTCAATCTTTGTACGCCGAGGTTCAGTCTGAGTAAACACAGTCTTTGTAGGTCGTGGTACAGGACTTTCAGTTTTAATAATCAGAGTAGGCCAAGGTATTTATGGTTTAACCTATTTTTCAGAAATATTTGAAGGCCCTCCTGGTTCTTGTGTAATAGTAGGGTGTTCCTCTTTAATTGCAACAGAAGTAGATGCACGAGTGGCTCCAGGCAATGGAACTTCAACTATCTTATAACCAACTTGATGATAATATTACCACATTGGCTGCACATGTATTCATTATACTGATCTTTCTCTACACTTTTCTTAGCTGTGGATGCTGCATGAGCTAATGTATACAAATTAAGCTCTCTTTCATAGGCTTCCCTCACCATTATTAATTCTTGCTTATAAGCCTCGAGCTCTGATTTTAGAAACTCGTTTTCTTGTAGAAGGGAAGCCAAGGTGACTGGGCTTTGTGTAGCAATCGTAGTCTCAGTAGTTCATTCCAGTGGATGGAAGGGCTGTTGTTCTATAGTAGCTTCATTATTTGCAACCTCAGCAAATGCTTCTTATGTGACAACTGCTGAATCATCAGCTGGTTCTGTAATAGCTATATCATCCTGAGCATCTAAACTTTGCATATCAACAGATGGTTCTTGTGACAGCTGCTAACTGAGTAGTTGGTTCTTGTGTAATAGCTACAGTTTGTGCAATATCTTGGTTATATATGTTTTGTTCATCAGCAGGTGGTTCTTGTGTAATAACTACTCGATTAGTAGCTGGTTCTTGTGGAGCAGCTACGTCTTGGTCATCTGTTTTATGTTCATCAATAGTTGGTTCTTGTGTCACAACTACTAAGTCAGTAGCTAGTTCTTATGGAGCAGCTATGTTTTGGTCATCTATTTTATGTTCATCAGCAGGTAGTTCTTGTGTAGCAACTGTTGAGTCAGTAGCTCGTTCTTGTGGAGCAGCTACGTCTTGGTCATTTGTTTTATGTTCATCAACAGGTGGTTCTTGTGTAGCAACTACTAAGTGAGTAGCTGGTTCTTATGGGGTAGCTACATGTTGTACATCATCTTGGGTATTTAAATTTGATGGATCAGTAGCTAGTTCTTGTGTGACAACTACTGAATTAGTAGCCGGTTCTTGTGGAACAACTACATCTTCTGAAAGGAATGATATCACAAAATCCTAAGCATCTTGTATTGTAGTACACGAGGGTGAGACAGGTAAAGATTCAGGGCCTTGGGACTGTGGTGGGGTATGGGGTTTTAGGCCAATATGTGGGGAATTTAGGATGGTGGTAACAGTTGCTACTTCAAAAGACGTCCTCATTCATCTTTGAGGTAAAAAGGCAGGAAGAGCAGTGGTTTTTCTTTTATGAGAAGTTTTCTTTAGAGGAGGAGGGTCATCAGGAATGGTAGCTTCTTTGGTTGAGGCCCTTGTTCATCTTTTATGTAGAGGAGAAACCTTTTCTTGCCTTTTTCTTTTTAGCTTATCAATGGGAAGGTTATCATCAGAATCATCACTATGGATATGGAGAGTGGGACTAGATGATTCTGCTAAATCATGGGATCGAATTGATGTGGTGGGAGGGTCAAATGGGTTAGCTGATGCATGTGGTGGAATCTCTGGGGGTTTATAAATGCTCCTTGGTTGCTATTCAAAAGGATTTTCAATTTGCTGAGGGATTCCAGGAGTTTGTTGAGGAATTTCAGGAGCAGGCTGAGAAACTTTGGGAGTTTCAGCAGCTTCTTGGGGAATTTCAGCTACTGTTTGTGGAATTTCAGCAGCTTGGGAAATTTCAACTGCTATTTGAGGAATTTCAGTCGCTTCTTGGGGTTCTAGGGGTGGGTTGTTAAATGGAGGAGGATTCTGCTGAGAAAAACCTCTCTGAATCAATAACTGAACAAGACGATGATGGGTGAGGGAAAGGAGTGGATTTTTGGCATTCATACAGTAATGTGACATATTCTTTAGACACCCAAGTAGATAATACGACATATTTAATAGTCGACCATGTCTCAAATGATTTAACAAGACAAAATCATGCTGATAGACTACCTGGTAGCAACCTTCGTAGGTGAGATAGTGCTTGACAAATTCAGCAACCATCGGCCATGGAAGTGGTAATGAATGAAGTGCGACACCCCTACCTTTAGGTTCAACCTGCTCTCCTGGCAGAAGAAAGTCATGTTGTGCATTCAAAATGATGTGTTTACAACTAAACCATCGAATGCCATCAGCCGGTAAACCCGAAACATGTGCTATATCATCCTCTGAGACTGGAATTTGAACTCCTTGAATAGTAGAGTAGCCTTCCTGTAGATTACGTGCAAATTCGAGGACTTGTTGAGGATCGAACCCCTGAGTCCTCCAAAAATAATCTACCCAACCAGCCTGCTGAAAAATCTAGTATACCTCTGGGTGTAATTCTAATAATACTATCGAGCTGGGCTCATGTTGAATAGCAGGTCCTCCCATAGTTACCAACTTCAGTAAAATGCACAGTGACAAACCAAGTTACCGCACCCAAGACAGAGTAAATTTTGCAAATGAGATCATGGAATAATATGATAGGGATGAGATGATAAGATGTAATCATGGGTAAAAAACGACGGTGATTGGCGTGTTGTGAAATGAAGGCGTGATGATTTTGATATTCCCCCCAACTACGACTGGAATAATGATTTTTAATGTACGAAGATTGTGGTAATAATATCATAATCTTCTCATTTGACTATAGTTTAATAATATTTACACATACACATACATACCTCACATTTACCTTTGATTGATATTTGGAAAATATAGTATACGTTGCTAATAGATCATCAATGGTTAGGGAAAAGGGGTTTTTTTAAATATGAGGGTAATTGTATGAAAGGCCTGTATAATGGTAGGAGAAGGAAGTGAAAGAAAAAAGTTATAAGAATGATGCAATAGATGTTTCTCACACTAAAAAGTAATATATATTCATTCTTTGAGAAGAATTGGTGTTTCAACGACAGAAAATGGGAAGGGTTGGTGTTTCAGCAACAGGGATATGGATGGGAATTGGTGTTTTAGCAATGGGGAAATAGATATAAATTGGTGTTTCAGCAATGGGGATGCTAAAGAAAAATGTTGCTGTCAATTGGAAAATAGGGAAGATGTTGCTGAAAAATTGTTATGATAAAAATGGAAAAGGTGTTGCTAAAATATAATGGAGGAAATAGAAAGGGAATATTATCGAAATGGGGGAATAAATTGTGAAATGGAGTGAGATAACACTGCTTCACAAAATGAAGCTTAATTCTGCTTGCAGTAAGATTGTTCTTTTTGACCAACCTTCCTTTATCTAAGATCTGCAAAACGATCAATTGTAACATGCCAACCCTTGACAGGGATTATTAGTTAAGAAATCTAATGTCATACTAAAAAGAATATAGTGCAGAAATTAAATGCAATGAGGGGCAGCAGGTTCCCCCAAAAAGATATAATGTGAGTCTGCCATGCAAGTGGCCTTAAAATCCTTTTTAGAAATGGGGTGCTGGTAGAGATGAAGCTGATACCCATTTACTAATAATGGTGTTTTAGAATCATCAATTGTTAGGAGCCTTACTGTTCCATTGGGAAAAACAGAATCTATTTCATAAGGTCCCAGCCATCTTGTTCATAAATTCCCTTGAAAATTTTCAAACCGAGAGTCATATAATAAAGCCCAATTACCTTTTTGGAATTGCTTATGCTTAATATTTTTATCATTCCACCTAGTTATTTGTTGTTGAATCATAGTTGTTTGGTGGATGGCATCTATCCTCTTTTCATCCAACTCTTGAAGCTGCTACAACCTGGCTATCTGTGCATCAGTCAAATCAAGGTTAACAACTAAAGCAGTTCTTAAGGTTTTAATCTCAAATTCCACAGGAAAAACAACACTTTTACCATAAACCAATTCATAGGGAGAAAAGCCTGTAGTGTTCCTCCAGGTAGTTTTGTAAGCCCATAATGCTTCAGACAGCCTTTGAGACCAATCCTTCCTATTCTCCTTCACTGTTTTTGTTAAAATGGCTTCTATGAATTTGTTTGTACTTTCGACCTGACCATTGTCTTGGGGGTGGTAAGGTGTAGCCATTTTATGATGAATATGATATTTTTGAAGTGTGGCTTTAAAGCCATGAGAATTGAAAGGAGGTCCTCCATCTGTGACTAGTTCTCTAGGCACTCCAAATCTAACAAAGATTTCTTCAAATAGAAAGGTTAAAATAGATTCTTCATTAGCTCTAATAAGTGCCTTAGCTTCCACCCATTTAGTCATATAATCTGTACAAACCAATATGTAAACTCTCTGACTGGATGGAGAATTGATGGGTCCTATAAAGTCTAGAGCCCATCTTTCAAAGGGTTTGAGTATTACCTGGGGATTCAATGGCATTTCATCTCTATGATTAGGTTGACCCATTCTCTGACAGCTATCACAGGCCCTAACATATTTCTTTGCATCCTTGAAAAGTGAGGGCCAATAATAACCCATTCTCAAAATTTTATGTGTTATTCTCTTATCAACAAAATGCCTTCCACAAGGGCCATCATGACAAGCTGTCAGTATATCATCAACCTCATCTTCTCTAATGCATCTTCATATTTCATGATTAAGTCCTGTATGAAAAAGAAACCCACTTATCTAGCTATACCGAGCACTGTTTTGAATGATATTTCTTTTCTCCCAATGTGATAGGTGTGATGGTAGCTTCCCTGCAACCAAATAATTAGCAATATCTGCATACCAAGGTGAGTGAGCAGATACTACAAATAAATACTCATCAGGAAAGGAATAATCTACTAGAGCATTATCATCAGTTTTTATCCGAGAAAGGAAATCAGTAACTACATTTTCTTTACCTAGTCGATCTACAATTGTAATATCAAATTCTTGTTATAATAATAACCATATGGTAACTCGGGAATTTGTGATAGATTTGTTCATTAAATACTTAATAACCAAGTGATCAGTATGAACAAAAGTATGGTAACGAGATGTAATGTCAAAATTTATTAATAGCATAAATGACTGCTAAAAATTCCTTTTCAGTAACTGTGTAATTAAGCTCAGTAGGAGTCATATTCTTACTAGTTAAATAGATAGCATAAGGAAGATTATTTTCTTCTTGCCCCAAGACAGCTCCAATTGTAGTGTCCAAAGCATTAGAGGATATATGAAAGGGAAATGCCCAATCAGGTCCCCTTAGAATAGGAGCTGTAGACAACTGATGCTTAAGTTCATCAAATGCTTTCTGGCAAATATTAGTCCACTTAAATTCAACATTTTTCATAAGTAACACAAACAAAGGAGAAGCTATTTTAGAAAAATCTTTGATAAATCTTCTGTAATATCCTAAAAAACTTCTTACATCAGTTTGTCCTAAAAAACTTCTTACATCAGTTTGTTTTTTAGGGATAGGAAGGGCCTGAATTACCTGTACTTTGGATGGATATACTTGAATCCCTAGGAATGAAATGAAGTGTCCAAGTACAATTCCTTCATTCATCATCATATGACATTTTTTAGTACTCAAGGATAGGTGAGCTTGTATACAACGTTTAAGTACCTTCTCAAGATTTTGTAATGCATCTTCAAAAGTCACACCATAAGGATTAAATTCATCCATAAATATCTCCATAGGGTCATTAAGCATATCAAAAAAGATTCCTATTATTGCTCTTTGAAACATTGTTGGAGCATTACATAGTCCAAATGGGAGAACTCTATAAGAAAAAGTTCCCCAAGGACTAGTAAAAGTGGTCTTGTCTTGGTCTTGGGGTGCATTTTAGATTTGGTTATATCCGCAAAAACCATCTAAAAAGGAAAAGAATCTCTTTCTTGAAAAATTGTCTAGTACCTAATCAATAAATGGCAAGGGGGAATGATCTTTTTGAGTGGCTTTGTTTAAGGCTCTATAATCTACACACACTCTCCATTTCCCATTTTTCTTAGATACTATCACCAATGGAGAAACTCATTCACTGTCAGATATGGGGTATATAAACCCTGCATTAAGCAATTTTTGAAGTTCTTATTTAACAATTTCCCTCATATTGGGATTCATTTGCCGCTGGGGTTGACAGACTGGTCGACATCCTTCCTTAATATAGATACGATGAGTACATAATTCAGGGGAGATCCCCTTCATATCTGTTTATTCCCACACGAATGCTTCCTTATTTTTATGAAGTAACTTCATTAGCTGTTTTGTTTTAGCATCTGACAAGTTAGGGTTTATGTTCAATGTTTTTCTAGGTTCGATTTCCACTGTTATGCTTTTAGAGGAGATAACAGTTGATGTTTGAGGTAGATTTTCAGATTTAAGCTTTTCCTCGGTTTCAGGTTCCAAAATTGTAGTTAACTGATTATATGTTTTAGAAGTGACCGAGGAGGGTTCAGAAATAAAATTACTAATTACTTCATCCTCTGTGGTATCTTTAAGAGTTAAGGCTTACCTGATAGTCAAAATGAGTTGAGTAGCATTATCATCATAATACAACCATACAGAATCATCATTGTTAATCATAGGTGTGGCATGAGGGTAAAGAGTAAGCTGCTTTGTTTCACATCCATTGGAAATTGTCATTGAACCTGATCTACAGCTGATAAAGGAATATGCTATAGCTAGCCAAGGTCTCCCCAAAATCAAAGTATGTCCCCCCAACTTTGTTTTAGTTTGTAATACAACAAAGTTATCTAGGTAGTTCCAAGATTCAACTGAAATGATCAAGTCTACAATAACTCCTTCTGGTTTGATTATGGAATGGTCATCTAACTCGAGGATGGTTGGTGTCTCTCTGATTACATTCTTCAGTTGTAATAGTTGTGCTGTTTCAAGGGTCATAATATTTATAGCAACACCTAAGTTTACCAAAACTCGTGAAACAATAGTTTTTCCAATCTGTATTGTGACTGTAGGATAGCCGGGATCACCATATTTAACAAGAGGAGTTTTTCCTGCCATTAAAGCAGCTATATCACCCATCACATGAACTGTAAGGGGATCTTTAGCTTTCCTACTAGGTTTCTTGATGCAAATATCTCTGACAGTTCTGGCATAAATTGGTACATCTCTGAGTGCTTGTAAAAGTGGAATTTTAACATAAAGATTCTGCAATTCCCCTAGAAGTTTAAAAGCAGGCGGCTCAGGTGTCTTAGTGAGAGCTAAATGCTCAGGGAATGGTGGTGCTACTGTTTCAACACCTTTATTAGAGGGTGGATCGACTGTTTCAAATCCCTTATTAGATAAATTATTATTTTACGTCTCTTCTTTGTCAGAGTCAGAAGAAGTAATCTCATCAATAATAGGATCAACTATTCTCCCAGATCGCAAATGGATATCATTACACTGCACAGGGAGAACAGGAGATATAGGTTGGTTTTGAATATCAATGACTTGCACAACTTTATTACTAGGGTTAGGGTTTGGTTTTATAGGCAGCTAGGGTCTTATTGTGTGATTATTTGGTGGGGCACCTGATGGGAAGGAGAGTGGTTGCTGAAACTGGGGAAATTGTTTTGGGAATGGGATTTGTTGAGCTCTCCAGTTTAGGTTCCATTGATTAAAATAAGGCTGTTGTGGAGGCCAAGGAGTCCAGATTGCAGGGTCTACAAAGGGGTGGGGGGGGGGGTTTGTTTGTTGCATGGGTGGGAAATTCATTTGATTAAATGGTGGGTATTGCATCTAATTGAAGGGCAGATAGTTTGCTTGATTAAAAGAAGGATAATTATTCCAATGATTAAATGGCATATTAGAGTTCATACCTTGTCCTTGTGGTTGCCATTGCCTCCTTTGTGTTAGCAAATAAACTACTTCAGCTTCCTCCTTAGTTGGTTGCAATGCTGCTTTTATTCCTGGTAAAGAAGGGCATTGTTGAGTTTCATGGTCCTTCTTACAAATGGTGCAAATTGGTACCTTGTCCAATGGGCATTCCCTTAGTGGATGTTTTTCTCTGCATTTAAGACAGAAAATGGCCAAAGTGGCTTTTTCCTCTGCTTGTTTCTTTTTAACCTACAAGGTATTAGTCTATGAAGCAAAAGAACTTAACATTTCAGTTTTAAATTCCTCAAGTAGATTACCTATTTCAGCTCTTGTTGCTCCTGCACTGGCTAATTTTTGGACTCTTGAATATATATTATCCCTGCTTTTTGATCTATTTGTATCTCCTCTTGAACATCTCTTGTGGAGGTTGACAATTTCATCATACTATTCTCTAGATATGCCCCCTTTACCAAGAATATTTAGCATGTCTAAACAATTATCCCTTACCCCTTTCAATAATATTGTCTTAAAAATATCTTTACCTACATTGGGATGATCGAATCTTTCCAGATTGTATTGTAGTCTTTCCACAAAGTCCTCCGGATTTTTGTCATCCTTCTGAACCATCTTAAATAATTCCTCCCTTTTTTCTCTTGTTCGACAGTAGTCTTGATATTTGGCCAAGAAGTTCTCCTTCATTTGTTCCCATGTCATGATTACATGACCTTCCAGACTCATAAACCATCTTAGTGCATTTGCTTTTAGTGTTGTTGGAAATAGCTTCAATTTCTGAGCATTAGTAACATAATCATAACTTCTACACAATATATCAAACTCAAAAAGAAACTCATCAGGATCTTCAGAAGATAAACCATGGAAGTTAGGTAAGGCTAAGAGTGGGATATTCTTCATGGGGGTTGCTCCTCTAGGAAGATCCCCAATAGAAAATCCAAAAGTGGAGAGAGAGTTCTCACGTCTTCCCTCTCCTCCGACTTGTCCTCCTCTAAAGAGTCCTTCATTCTTTCCTTCCTTTGGTTGTTCTCCTGTTGCACTTGCTCGGTCTTCAATGCTTTCCATTGGTTCCTCATTATCTTGAACTAGTTCCTCAATGTCTTCTACTGGTCCCTCAATATCTTCTATTGGTTCTTCAATGTCTTCTGCTAGTTCCTCAGTATTTTCTACTACCTCTTCAACCCTTTTAGGGCCAACAACTACCTCTATTTCGTAGTTTTTTTGGAGAGAGTGTTGAGTCTTTGGCTTCCGAGAGCTTAGCCTCTAAGAAGTTCAACTTTTTAGATAATTTCATCGATAAAATTTTTTCTTCCTCCTCTTCCTTTGCCCTTGCCACTTGCAGGATTAGTTTCCTTGCATCCTCTCATGCATTCTACACATCTAAAAGAAAATCATTAATTCTTTTAAAATCTATGATTGTCGTCCTCGGAAACGGCACCAAAATGTTGGTCACTTTAATTGCTTATTAATTCAAACAACTAAGTGCTACATAAATTGTTAACCCAGGGAAGTCTATTTATTTCAAAGGCAACTATGCACTATATGTGCTCAATCTCAAAATCAATAAAAGTTGTAGTAATAATTAAACTAGTCACACCTTTCTCCAAGCAAACTGAAGCTCCACTCTGAGTTACAACAAAACAATCTATTGCAGACAGTTACCAAAGAATGCTTAGTTTCATTAAAAGATCAATCTAATGAAAAAGAATCAATCTGCAAATGAAAGCACTAGCTATGCTATAACAGAGAACAGGACCCTATTCCTAAAGCAGGAATCTTTAGTG
This sequence comes from Pinus taeda, assembly GCA_000404065.3. NCBI lineage: Eukaryota > Viridiplantae > Streptophyta > Pinopsida > Pinales > Pinaceae > Pinus > Pinus taeda. The sequence continues at coordinate 67,877 of APFE030380510.1, read as the reverse complement.
CCTGTTTCTGATTACCATGCTTTCCAACTGACTCTGTAAACTCAATTGCCAATGAAACACTCATGAATTAACTGTGGATGAACTAAATAATGCAGCAATCAATTGGGAAAATAGAGTTCAACAATAATGCATAAACAATATTCAGTAAACAGAACTTTCAACAAGGTATGGATAAGAGACACACTTAATGCACTGCAGAAATATAATGGGTGAATCTTGTGATGAAGGTGGGCCCTGTCCTTCTCATAAGATTCCCCAGGAACAAGAACTAGAAAGAAATGTTCAGAACAATATTTTATTCATCCATCAATATTTCATGTTACAAAAGGATTCCAGTTCTTTTCCTTTAGCTAGACCTTCCCCGTAGTTTGTTCATCCCCTCTAATGTAGATGTCTCCCCTTTTTAAAGAGGAGACATCTATTACGATTGATTTCATCATAAGTCCTATCTTTAACCCAATATACCAAAAAATCAAAATTAGTCTCCCCTATTAACAAAATGTTGTTACAATGGTTATGGTAATGCTGACTTTGGAATGTGGTCATTACAACCGATGTAGTAGCTTCCTTTGATGATCTTCTTCTGTTTCTATTAGGTTCTAGAATGCAAATCATGGTTGCTTCAGCAACGAGATTTGATCCTTGTTCTAACTGTTACAGCAACATAACTTCTAATAATAGCCCTCCAGTTTTTCAAGTTGTTTCAGCAACGTAGTCTGCAATGATAACTGTTTCAGCAACTATCTGTTTTCAATCAATAAATTATGAAGATAATGTAATTGTATGTAAAATAGATTAAACGTATAGAAATGAGAAGAATTATTGTATACCTTCAGAAAAGTGGGTTTTGGAAATAACAAAGACTTTAAATATAGGTTGAAAAAGGATAACATAATAGCAAAATATATGGTCAAAAAGGGACAATGTGAGGTCCTAACAATAACTATGGCTTTGGAAAGAAAAAATTGCATTTTTGGCACATTTATTTATGAAAATAATGGAAATTACCAGAAAAGGGAGGTGCAAGGTCGCAGGTTGCATGTGAGGAGGAAAATGAAAGAAACTAATGGAAAATAAAGAAAATAGAGACAACATTCCTTAAAAGGCTTCTGAGGACTAGTGCACAATTTTTTTTCAAATTAGTTTTGGACCCCTCTCAGTATTCTCTCTCTCATACTCTTAGATACGTAGAGTTTTCTTTAAGAACTCTTGGAGGGTGTGGGATACTTGGATTTTTGGAGAAATAAGTCAAAGGAAGAGAAGGAAACAACAAGAGGACATTAGGATCAACAACTATAGTGGAATTGGCTTGTACGTATCAAGTTGCATGTATGTTTTCCTCACTAGTTTTGGCATGCATGGCATATGCATGTGGATTATTGGTCATGATCTATCACTGGCATGGAGGATTTCCTAGATTGGTGGTGGATATCCTGGATTTTCCATTTTGTGGATAACCATGGAGATTGTTGGTTTATTTCCCTGTTTTATTTTGGTTGGTTCTCATGTTTCTTCAGCTTGGGCTGAGTTACTAGTCCTCGAAGCCCTAGTTGGACAAAGGCTCTGGAAGCTCGGAATAAGCTGTGGGTTGACCTACTAGTCCTAAAATCCTTGGTTGGAAAAACACTCTAGAGCCTAGAAAGGCCCAGATAGACACCAATTTGATGATGGTTTGTGATGTTCAAATGTGAGGTGGAACCATTGTTTTGATGGATTGAGGTGAATCGCCTTTGGAAGCCTTGTATGGTTTTGGATTGATGTGTTCTATGAGATCCCACATTCATGCTTGCAATATGGAACAAGGGTGAATGGCTAAAGAGAGATTTGGCTCAACCATTCTATGGTCGGGTGGAACGTGGAAGTCCCATCCTAGGTTTGGATTTTTCATTACCAATATGAGGTTATTTCCCCTTGTATTTATATGAGTATTATACTGGTTTATATGTGGATTATATTCTTGTGATTTCATTGGTATTTCTTTTGCTATTATGTTAGTTAAGTATGTGTTTTATGAAAATAACTATGGATGGCTCTCATCTTGTTTTTAATAGTAAATGAATGAATGATGTATCTATGACCTAATCGATGAAATGGAAGTCAAACTGTGGAAGCATCAATGCTTCTTAGCGAGTCTCAGTTATGTATGATACCCCTATGCTTAGATCTATTATTTACACATGTAGATTACATATTCATGATATGTTTGATGAAATTCCTGCCATTGCTAGTATGGGTCCAGTCAAAGTCTTATTCATGTAATTGCATTTTTACTATCATTTCCCTATTATCTGACTATTCTAAAGATGGCAATGGCCTTGGCTCTAAGCCTAAAAAAGTGGCTCAAATCCTGGGAACACTAGCACAACATTGACAAAAATAGTCCCTGGACACTAGAATCCCTTATCAATAGTGTAGGTTTTACCCTATACAGAAATTACCTACATACAAATTCTAAAAAACATAAAATAAAAAATGGCAAGAGAATAAAACATTAAACAGATATGCACAAAATTTTTCCCCTGGATCCCAAAACCATGACTACTAGATTGATTTTTCATTATATTCATTTCAATGCTACAATACATATATATACATGCCGAAGCATCCATAAAACCCAATCCATTAATCCTAGATTTGAACATAATTGTAGTTCCCTTAATCGAATCTACAAAATACCGTGGACAAAAAATAGTCATGCCCAAAACCATGTGCACAAAACAATAGGCAGGTTTTCCCACCTAATATAAGGTCCAAAATTTACATTTTCCTAGGGTGCTACCCCGAACCACATGTAGGGGGAATTTCACCCCTGCATACCCACCGACCCCATCTGCAACCCTTCTGCTGCACCTGACACAATGTAAAGGGTGGGTGATTGCCCCCCTGTGTGTGGGGTAGTCGTGGAAAGAATATAACAGACACTAAAGGTTCTCCCACTTATTATTTTGTTTCCATAGGGGGCCATATGAGAGCTTAGTCATTGATCCAGCCCTGCAATGTCCATTATTTCTCTACACCGAGAGAACTTCTCAGTGCTTATAGACTTTTTTAATGCTTATGCAGTATTCTTCAAAGTGTCCACCTTTACTAGAAACACCTTTTTGTCCTCAACCATGTCCCTCACAAAGTGATACTGAACATTAATGTTCTTTGTCTTTAAATGATAAGCAAGGTTCTTTGCCAAGAAAATTGCACTTTGGCTATCACAGTCTATCCTTATAGCTCAATGTACTGACCCCATACTTGAAGATAATTGCTGCAACTAAACTACTTCCTTGCTTGCATGAGTGGCTACCATGAATTTTGCCTTTGTAGTTGAAAGGGCCACTACTTATTGTCCCTTACTCATCCAAATGGTTGCACCTCCAAATAGGTTAAACGCATACCCAATTGTGGATCTTCTCTGATCTAGATCTCTAGCCCAGTCTACATCAACAAAGCCATGGATATCCAAAACTCTGTCCAATCTTGGTCTTCCTTGGTAGCACAAACCATAATCACAAGTGCCATGCAAATACCTGAAAACTCGCTTCACTGCTATCCAATGCTCCCTCCTTGGTTTTGACATAAACCTACTCAATACTCCCACTGCATGTGAAATGTCTGGTTTAGTACATACCATTAGATACATCAGGCTATTGACTTCACTTGGATATGGAACACGGGACATGTCCTCTTCCTCTTCTTGTGTCTTGGGACACTGTTCAACAGATAAATTTACACCTACAGGAATAGGAACCTTCATCGGTTTATTATCCTTCATATTAAACCTCTACATTATTGTCTCAATATACTTCCTTTAGTTTAACTAGAGATTCCTCTTTGCCTGATCTTATTTAATTTCCATGCCCTAAATATAGTTTACAACACCAAGATATTTCATGTCCAATTTGGAGGACAATTGGGTCTTCAAATCTTGGATAATGTCTTTTTCATTTCCAACTAGCAACATATCATCCACATAAAATACCAGATAAATAACACGGTTGCCAATTAATTTAAAATACACACAATGATCTTGTTTTCTTCCAGTGAAGCTAAGTCCCCGTATAAATGTAACAAATTTCTGATACCACATCCTTGGTACCTATTTTAACCCATACAGAGAAATTTTTAACTTGCATACTAGTTCTTTTTTACCCTTCACCTCAAAGACTTGAAGTTGTTTCATGTAGATCTCTTATTCTAGATCCCCATGAAGAAACGTTGTCTTCACATCCATTTGTTCTACCTCCAAATCAAATGCAACAACAACAAATGAAAGTAATATAATAGAAGCTACCATGGCAATAGGAGAAAAAATATCACCAAAATCAATTGCCGACACCTGGGAATAACATTTTGCTATCAACCGAGCTTTGTATTTCTCCACCTTTCCTTCTGCATTTGACTTCTTCTTGAACACCCATTTGTTGCCAATTGGTTTCCTTCTAGCTAGCAACTCCACTAGATCCGAAGCCTCATTTTTATGTGAAGATGACATTTCATCAACCATGGCCTCTTTCCAAAGTTTTCCATCCTCTAAATCTATTGCTTCCTTCACAGTTCTGGGATCATCATCAGTGATAGATAAAGCAAAAATTGAACAAAAATCAGATGGACTATACCTTTTTGGCAGCCTTTTTTATTGAACCTATCTTCTCACAACTAGAGTTGGTGGCTCTTAATATTTTGATTCCTCTTTTGCTATAGAGTTTGATTCTTCCTCCTTAAGCTCAAACTCTATCTTCTCAGTTTCCTTTTGTTGGACTTCATGTTTAATAACATCTTTCACCTCTCTGAACACCACATCTCAATTGTACACAAACTTACTTGTTACTAGGTTCCAAAGCTTATAACTCTTTAAACCATCCTTATACCCAATAAAGATGCACTTTTTACATTTACTATCCAACTTTGTTCTTTTTTGCTTTGGAACATGTACATATGCATCACATCCAAATACCCTCAGAGGTGAAAGAGAAGGTTTCTTACCAGCTCATACCACTTGTGCAGTCTTATCCTCCAACATTGATGAAGGTGATATGTTGACCACGTAACATGTAGTCTCCACCACCTCTGCCCGAAATTCTTGTCCTAACCTGGCACCACTGAGCATGTTTCTTGTGATTTCCATCAATGTCTTGTTCATTCTTTCTGCAACTCCATTTTGCTGAGGTGTGTATAGACTAGTCTTCTGTAGTGGTATACCACACTTACAAAACTATTCAAATTCCTTGTTGCAAAACTCTCCACTGTTATCTGTCCTCAACACCTTTATCTTCTTCTCTATCTGGTTTTCCACTAGAGCCTTAAATTCTTTAAACTTGAAAAAGACTTTAAATTTATTCTTGAGGAAATATATCCATGTATTCCTTGATAAATCATCTATAAATGATACATAGTACATAGACATACCCAGTGATGGAACCTTCACAGGTCCAAACACATCATTGTGCACAAGCTCTAATATATGTTTCACCTTCTTAGAACCAGAGGGGAAACTCACTCGATTATGCTTCGCATATACATAGTTTTTACATAAATCAAAATGTAGAGAGAAATTAGACATACCTTCTACGATACAATTACCATGAAGCATTCAAAGGCCCTTTTCTCCAATATCTCAAGGCCTTTTACGCCATAGCATGGTCTTTTCTCCAGAGACCACTAGATGTTCTACTTTACTTTTACAAACGAAAAAACTGTTGCACCCATCAATAACAGTGATACCCTAAAGCTTATACATAGTTCCAATCCAAACTCCTCGCATCAATACCATGGATTCCCAAACCATCTTGCAGGTATCTTTTGTCGAACACTGTTTTTACACCTGCATCATCTAGCTTGGTTACAAAATTCATATTTCTGGCCAATGCAGGAATATGAAGAACACCTGGAAGTGTTCTAATCCTTCCACCTTGTAACTTCAACATGAATTTTCTGTGACTAACAATTCTAGTCTTCCTTCCATCCCTTAAGAACACATCACCACCATCGTATTTCTCATACTTGCAGAACCACTCTTTATGGGGAGTGAAGTGAAAGGATGCACCAGATTCAATCAACAATGTCTCATGATCTGAGTTGTTTCTTGCCTTTGTAGAAGGAGAATCATCAGATCACTTTCCATTCTCAGGATCTTTAGATTTACAACCCGTTTTGAAGTGACCTTCCTTTCCGTATTTCTAGTACACCTTTACAGGTTTTCCTGGAGATCTAGATCTCCCTCTAGATTTAGATCTCCCACTCGAGGACTAATTTTTATTTTGGTTCTGGGATCATCCTCATATAGACAAGGCATCACCATTCTTTCCGTCCATATTTTTCTGTCTCATCTCCTTCGACAACAAGGATGAGACTATTTCATCAAACTGCAAGGCATTTTCATTACTACTTATTGCAACAACTAGACTATCCCATGAATCTGGTAGAGAACACAACAAACTCATGCACTTATCTTCCTCTAAAATTCTGTTATCAATAGATAATAAATGGCTTACCATAGTATTAAAGGCATTCAAATGCGCTGTCACTAAGTCTCCATCTTTCATCCTTAGGTTATATAAAGTTTTCTGTAGGAATAGTTTATTCACCAGACTCAGATTGGTTAAAAGTCCCTATCTTGTCCCACTAAGCCTTCACCGAAGCTTCCCCTGATACATTCAACAATAACTCATCTAAGATACACAATCTTATTGTGCTCTTTTCCTTCTGATCCAACTTCGCCCAGTCTTCGGCTGGCATTGTTGTCAGTTTAGAATGTAGATTGACCACGATCCCCTGATCTTTATTTACAACCAAATCCTCCATCTTGAGTTTCCACAACTCAAAAAAATGACCATTAAATATCTTGATCTCTATCTTTCTACTGCTCACCATCTTCTTTCACCACAAGAATCTATCCCACATATCTCCCACTAAACAAGGTCTACCACAGTCCCGAGAAAAACCCCTCAACAGCAAAGGCATCCCCTTCAATTTGAAACAACTCTGATAGAAAATATAGGTTTTAACCTCGTACAAAAATTAGCTGCATACAAATTCTAAAATATAGAAAATAAACAACGGAAAGAGAATAAAACATAAAATAGATATACACAGATATTTTTCCCTGGATCCCAAAATCAGGACTACTAGATTAATTTTTCATTATATTCCTTTCAATGTTACAATACATATATACACATGTCCAAGCATCCATAAACCCCATTCCATTAACCTTGGATTATAACATAGCCATAGTTACCTTGATCGGATCTACAAAATACCATCATGCTCAAAACCATGTGAAAAATCCATGCACAAAACCATCGGTAGGTCTGTTGAACTAATATAGGGTCCAAGAAACAAAATTCCTAGGGCATTACCCCAGAGCCCGTTCACGAGGGCTATCAGTCCCTTGTATACCCCCTGATATGGGGGCAACCACCCCCTATGATCACCCTGTTACACCCGGCGCAACGTACAAGGGGGTTTACTGCCCCCCCCCACGAGTGGGGTAGTCATGGAAATAATATAAAACACACCCAACAATGAGGTAATCTAGAACCTCCTAGATGTTGGCAGGCCTATTGCATGGGAGTGTCCATGGGGTCAAGTGCTCCAAAATGTCAATGGGATCAAGGGGCTAGTTGGAAGAAAAGTTGGGTTGATTCGTAAGGGTCTTAATGTTGATGCTAAAGCTTTGTATAACATGTTTTTGGTGGTTCCACTTCCTTAAAGTAACTTAAGAGGTCAAATCATATCATAGTGACCTATCGCCGCATGTTTACCTTCGTTGGACATGTACTTGGGTAGATGTGGGAGGAGGGCGTTACACCTGCAATCTTTGTGAGCTCGTAAAATGGAAATGTTGGATCATATCTTCTTCATATATTCCACAATATCATAATCAATCGTTTCACCTATAAAAGGAAACGTTGAAGTGTTTGCAGGGGTGGCTTTATTCGATGCTTTTGGAATGCTAGACTTACTCTTGTTACTCAAGGAAGTGTTCTTGGACTTAGCTTCCTCTCCAAGCATACTCTGTGCATTCTAAGGAGTGATAGGTGGTGAGATTCTTCTCAGAAACTACTCCTTAAATTTCTGTCTACTCAATTCCTATTTACACATAGGTCCTTTAATCCTTAAACTTTATCTACCATTTTTCTTTTGAGGATGGGTCTCATTCTATTGTGGTTCTTCAACATCCTTCTTATCACCATTTTATATGCATTTATATGCATTCACTACATGTTAAACACTTTTTCTTTCTTCACTCATCGAAGGTTCTTTTGATTCTTCTATTTGTTTTGTCTGCTCATCTACCAATAGAGTATTAGCAATGTGCACATCAAAAGAATTAATGTTGTGGTTTCATTGAGGGAATGTATTTTCTGACTGACACTCCTGATGGAAAGAACAATAATTTTCCATTCCAATTCTTTCTATGTTCATTACAACATTTTATCTTTGCATAGAATTGGTGGGCTGATTATTGTTGTTACTTTTGTTCCTTCGAAAACAGAAGGACTTGCGAGGCTTGTTGTTGGTGGAAGTCTCACTTTCCCTTTTTTTTAGTTTTGAAATTTCATTAGTGAGCATCTTCACCATCCTATTGAAGCTTTTAATGTCTGACGATTCCTTCTCTTTAGCCTTACTACAAGAAGTTTGTGACTTCCTAATAATCTCTTTGGATTCTTTTGATTCATCATAATTTGTAATGACCCAAATCATGTGTAATTCCTTCTCAATGATGATCATTTATGCAAAATTTAGTGCCAATGTTGCCCATGCATCTATCTTCGTGAAGTGGGAAATAGTTTTCGGAAAGGAAATTGTGTAACAATCGATGGAAATTGAATTGTGTGGTTGCATGTATAGGGGGATTTATTCAATATATGAATGAATTACTGATTAAAATCCTTCACTTCCTATTTTTCCCCTCCCTTCATGATTTTGATCTCTTCAAGTAGCATAGTGGGAGTCTTGTCATCAAAACATTTCTCAATACATATCTTTTTTAAAATCCCTCTAGTTGTGGATTGAATTGACACGAAAACTATGGTACCATGATGTCACTCTGCCTTCTAATGTATAAGGGATGATTCGGCATGCCACATCATCATACCTCACCTCTGTCATTCATATATGTAGGTAAGAATCATCAACATGGTCTTATACATTTGTCTTCTTATCTAGATCGTACTTCGAAAGAAACTTTTTTGGATGTCTTGGCATCCCTTGAAAATTATTCGGAAGAGCAAGAGGTGCTTGGGCTATCCAATCCAAATCCTAGTCTGCCATGATTTTGTCTTTGCGTTCTTCCTCCTTATCACAATATGAGGAATATTCACCATACAATATGTTGAAGAGGTCATCCAAAAGGGTAACTATATCATCCTCATATGCTTTGCTAATGGGTGGATGATGATCATGATGTTTTTTATTGTCTCTATATTTGGCCAACTCCTCAAGTGTGTCAAAGACCAAATCTTCCACTGTAGAAAACAACACATCAGTCCCAGTTTTCTCTTTCTTCTTTGGAAAATGTGGAATGTTTTGCGCTCCAGGAATTAATTCGATAGCCTTCATGAACCGATGGGTTATATGTTCAATTCCTCATATCTGCTTGTCGGTAACCTTGCAAGTTGATTTCGGGCCTTACTGAGAAGATCCTCCTACTTTAGGAATTGGAAAGGTTCTTATAATGTTGCTACATTGTCCAAAATAAGAATTATTTTGGGTGTGATTTATCAACCATAAAAACTAGCAACCCTCTTTCTAGCACAAAACTTTTGACATTGCATTTGGGCGCGGGATCCCCCACTGGAAGTTTTGGGGCTTGGAGCCTTTTGGTCAAAAATTGTAACTCTGATGTAAAGACTCCACATTTTGTGGGCATGGAGTACGTAGCTTGTAAAAGAGTCATAGAGTTGCCCGCTCTGAATTTTGTAATGTAATGTCAGCTATAGAGATCTACCCATGGTCCACGGACCATGGGATTGTATAAATAGAGCAAGGCTCTAAGTAGATAAAGACATCATTTGATGATCTAATCTAAAATGGAATAGAAGCATAGTGGAAGAATGAAAGTGTAAAGTCTAGTTTGGGTCATAGATTAGGAGAAGGATCTGCAATTGAGTGTGCAGAGGCCTAGTAGTCCGCAGCTAAGTGCGTGGACCTCTGCCACTAAGTGCGTAGCGCGAGTTGAGTCTGTAACAGTTGGAAGTATTAATAAAGAGAAGTTTCATATCAATTCTGTGTATTTATTTTTTGTTTTATGCATTGAATACATTGGGTATAAATTACACTTCTATTGTTTATGTGATGTGTGAATATATGTGATTTTATTGATTAAGTGAATACAAGATAGAATATATGTTTAGGAGAAGTTAACTAACATCTGTAAGAAGATAAGTAAGATTCGTGGTGTGGATTGGGGAAATAGTGTAGTTCACTGCCATAGCAGTGTGAAAGCATCTCAGCCCCTAGTTAGGCCTGTGCGAAAGGTGATTATAATAGATCGTGAGGGTATTGAAGTTTAGAATAGTGTGCAAAGTATCCTGCGTGAATATAGGCACAATTGGACTAAATTGACACCACAAACATCTCAAGGGTGCAAAAACTTGGTTCTAGCATCCCCCCATACTGCTTCAGGTGAGACTTTAGTCTGCACTCCACGGGTTGATGCCGAAAGGGCCAGTAGTGTAGGGATTTGTTTGGCTAAATAGCTCTAAACCTGGGTCAGGCCCCCTTAAGAAAACAAATGGAAAACTATCTGTGTGATTGTTCTTCCTACATAATGTCCTCCCACAACACCCCCATGAGCATCTGTGAGGACATTGCTTCATTCAAACTTAGGTAGATAACTTCACAGTATCTCATCATTCCCCATCTTATATAGATGCCCCGCAATGATAGATAAATCTACTACATGCACCACTAGTTCCTTCTTCTGCTGGACAAAGAACTCTTTCAGTGCAGTTCTAGTCATGAGAAAGTGGCTTATATGTTCAAAATGTCCATCCACTATGTGCACAGTAAACAAGTCCGAGTCAGGTAGTCCTTCCTCCAGACTAGTAGGTTCCTCCCCTATCTCAATGTGTGATAGGTGATCTGGTCCCACGTTCAATCATCTAGGCTTCACAATAACTTCGAAATCCTATTCTTTGAACAAAAAAAGCCATCTGCATATGTGCCTCCCCAATACAAGATTATTGACCAAGTACTTTAGTGCAAAATTATTTGTATACATCTTAAAGTGACCTCCTAGCAAGTAGTGTCGATACTTCTGAAGTGCATATACCATAGCCAATACTTCGTGTTCAGTGGTGGAATAGTTCTTTTCTGCTTTAGATAATTTGTGACTCACAAACGCAATAGGGTGATCTAAGCCTTCTCCACCATCCTGTGTTAGTACTACCCCCAGTGCTATACTTGACACATCAACATGGACATGAAACTCTTTCTTGCAGTTTAGGAACACTAGAATCAACACAGTAACCATCTTTTCTTTTAATACATCCAGGATTTTCTTACAGTCATCATTCTAGTAGAATGTGACATCCTTTTTCAATAGCTTTTCCATCGACGCAATGATCTGGGCATAGTCTTTGATGAAATTCCTGTAGTACCCTGTATGTCCCAGCGTAGCGCGTAGCTATTTTGCACTCTGTGGTGCTTCCAAATTTAGAATCACCGTGATTTTTGTGGGGTCTACCATTAGCCCTTATTTACAAACCACATGCCCCAATAGGTTCCCAAAAGGAACGAGGAACATACACTTGTTGAGGTTGAGCATGATTTGGTATCTTCATCATGTATGAAGTGCAAGTTCTCTATGTGGCACCTAACTAGCCCAAATACAACCTAGTCATCAAAATAGACCTCCAAGAACTTTTGAATATATTCCTTGAATGCCGCAACAACCACACATGAAAGGATAGTAGGGGCATTTTTCAATCCAAATGACATGAAAGTATATTGAAAGCAACCCCACTTGGTCATGAAGGTTGTCTTGCTCCTATCCTCCGGTGCGATTTCGATTTTTTGGTGCCTTGAGAACCCATCAATGAAAGAATATGGTTCATGACTGCCTACATTGTCCAACACCTCATCCATGAATGGAGTTGGGAATGGATCATGTACACAAGCATCATTCAATTTTCTAAGATCCACGCATATTCTTATTTCATCCTTTTGCTTCTTCTCTTGTACCACCATTGGGCTTACCCGATTGGATTCCTCCATAGGCTCAATGATGGTTGTTGTGAGTATCTTGTCTAGTTCTATGTAGAACTTCACCTTATATTACAGATTTAAGTGATATGGCCTCTACTTATCTAGCTTCGCATTTGGTTTTAACGTGATCTTCATTACCCCTAAATCTCTGATTATTTCGTTTAAATCCATAAACTTGTTTGGGAATAAGCCTAGATATTCATGGAGTAATTCAATGACCTTATCCACCGTCGTGTCATCCCAATAGTCTCCAATCTTCGCAAATTTAGGTTTCTCCTCTGTACCAATATTCACCTACTTAGTATTCACTAGCACGGTTATGTCAGGGTTCTCAATTTGTGGTCCCTGAACCTTGTGGTGGCCTTCAATTTCTGGAGTGTTAATTTTCCATGGCTCTTTGTCCTCTTCTTCAGTAGTTATATTATAACATTCTAGTGTGCAACTCAGCTGATTAGCCCATTCAGGCTAAATCGATTCTACTAGCTCCTGTGGTAACCTAAAGATGGTTGCTTTTACCTCTTGTAGCGCTTCATCAATACTATCCCACCCATCCTTAAAAGTGAAGGTCATCATTAACCCTTCGTGCAGAACATCCCATTCACCTATCCCATGGTGGAGTTCTGTTTCTATACACCAATTCATTGGTATAACATCCAGGGTATGATAGAACAGGTGCACCCACTTAGGTTGTGGCTTTTCTCCATAGGCCTGTGTCCATTTGGCCAGATGTGTGTTCAGATCATCTTGTCCATTGTACTTATCTATCAGATGCACACTAGGCTTCCCAAATCGTGTGCACATCATTCCCCTACATTCATGCCAGTCGTCAAATCTTCCTTTGTACGTACCCCACCATCTCGTGGGCATAGCGCGCAGTACCCAGTCCAAGGCCTCGAAGCATTTATTTTCCTGCCCTTCCCTTTCAAATTTATTCAAGAAGGTATCTATGTCACTTAGACCATCCTAAGTACGTAGGTATCTTACTTCTCTTGATGAGCAACGTAGTGACCTTATCATCATATTACAATTTAGTGTAGTTACCTCATGTAACCAATTCTCCCATCTCTCTGTGTCATCATTTGAATCTGAAGTATAGGAGCTTTTGCACTCCTACGCAATCCTCCCACCTGTGGTGGGATTAACCTAGTCCTAGTTTCGCACTGTTATCTTATAGATGTAGTCCAAATCATCATCACTTTTATAGTCACATACCAGTTTCATATAGCGTGATCCTTCAACAAGGCCTAGGGGTATAATTAGGCATAATGACTTCATTTCAAAAATATTTTTTTTCTTTTTCAGATTAATCACCCCATTCATGTCATTGGCCCAATCAATTCCTAAGAGTGTGGGGTAGGGATTGCTGTTATCAACAATATCTATCACTTCAAATTCTGTCAGCGTGCCTGCTCCCTCAATACCCATGGTTATTCCTTGCAATCGCCCCATGGGTATTATTTTTTGCTGGTTTTCCATCCTTAGTTGAATTGGAGACCACTCTAGCGCAGGTCGCCCCATTCACTCCCATGTCTGCTTCGACAGAACATTCGCATCCGATCCTAAATCCAGGATGATTTGATCCATCTCATTTTCGCTGGTCTGCGCAGTTAGTCTCATTTCTCTTCCTATTCTTGTCTTATGTTTCTGATCTTCCTGACTATGTGTGGTTCTCCTGGCGTGGTCCCAACACATCTGTTAATGAGTTCATGTAACCCTTTCATCACCTTACTGTCACGCAGTAGCTTCATACATGTTTCCATGAACTTTGTGAGCATAGATGGGTCCATCTTTGACTTCGGTTTGTCTTTGCTTCCAGAAGTAGAGGCATCAGTGAAGCTCTTCTTAGCTTCCATGAAGCTTTCCCTAGTGCACTCCAAATAAAACTCTACTTATTCCATTGGAGCTTTGCGAACCCAAGTAATATCTTCTAGTTGTTTTCCTTTTTCATCTCCCAATTGTGATTCCACTTTGGAGCACAATGTTCACATTCAAATCTTCCTTGTGCAGCTCATACCTCATTATCTATAGGTTTTGAGTCGAGGGAGGTGGTAATTCTCCTTTGTCGCGTATCCTAGCTATCAATGTAGGACAATATTCTCTCTCATGATCAAACAAGTTGTAATACAAACACGATGGGTGCGTTGGATTCATGGAATCATAGGCATAATGTCCTAGCCCTCCACAGTGGTAGCATATCAACTGTCCACGACCTCTTCTAGGTAATCCTCTACCTCAGCCTCATCCATGCCATTCCTGCATTTTGATCAAGGGGCCGTGTTTTAGCCTGAACCTTGTAGGTGGGAGTTCTATCCATCATTAACTCATAGCTTTTATAAGTGCACTCATCGTGTTCCACTAACCTACAAAAGTTGCAGAACAACTGTTACGAATTTTGAATAAACTTCTGTAACAAGTGAAAATTGTCTGTGGCATGTTTTCCTACTATTTAACAAATTGTGCACCACAAAGCAGATGTCGTGCTCGGTCCTTCTTGCACTTGCAGCCTTAAGGGAATTGGTCCTCCTCCTACGAGGTAATTTGTGAAAACTGGGCAATGGTCCTTGTCATGACCCTGACACTTCCCTTTTTACACAACATACTTCTTCACGCACTTGTGGTTGAGTTGTCATGTCCTGTTTCAAACTCGGCATCTCAAGGCATAAATTCTTCAGTTTCACTTGGATCTGTTGAACTCCCAAGTTAGGATCCCGCATCAAGGTTTCATATAGCCTAATAACAATTTCTAAGGCCTCCACCTGAGTCATTAACTTCTGCTACGATAGCGCACTCCTCAAATGTGGCATTAGCGAAGCTACAAACGACTCGCGATGTTGTCCATCTTTTAGATTCATATTAGCTTCCCGAATTGTACATTTTAGCATCTGATCTAGCTGCCAAGGAATCTTTCCTAGTAGCATCGTGATATGTTTGAATCCAATGATCGACTGTGCTTCAGACTTCGGCCTGCTAAATTCTTTGTTTAGCGTTGCTTGGATATCTATGATCCCTGCATTTGGATTATCATTGGAGTGCCTAATATACCAGGTCAGCACATGGTCCTACAAGGCACTAACCAATGTCGCTTTATTTATATTGTCATTTGTAACTCCTTGTGCTTCCCATACAACCCTTACCACAAGCCAGAATTGGTCTAGATCCTCATTTCCCAAACCTTTGAACACAGGCAACTTCACTGTGCTTTCCATATTGAATCGCAGTGTTGGTAAAGGTGGTACGAGTGAATATGGGGGTGATGGTTGTGAAGCTAGTGACGGTGTGGGTGGAGGTAGTATTCATTGAATTATTTGCCTTATCAGATGGACTGTAGTTTGTGGTGAGACCTTCACGAGCTCTTCCTTGTCCCCTTGTGGAGATGAAATCAAGGGGCTAGTTTGTAGCCCCTTATTTCCTTCGTTCCTGTAAGACTTTCCACTTCGCGAAACCCCGAACATCAAGATAATTGCATAACCCTCTTTTCGTACAATAGCATTTTAATCCAAGTATTCAAAGACTTTACGTACTTACCTCGCAGTTCTTTGAGAAAGCGTCACTCTACCTCTTGTAGTTAACTGAGGTGTCAACTGTAGACTCAGTAATGAATGCTTCTATAATATGATCAAGCCAATGATTGATGATGTGTGCGATGTTATCCTCCAATACTTCCAACCTTCACACTAGCTCTCGGTTCCACACAATAGGATCATCAAGTTTCCACCTTCCCTAGCTATCCGCTAGCTTCGCGATCCACTTATATAGCTTAGTAAGGAAGGACGCGAAGAAAATTTCATGTATATCCATGTACAGGTAGTAGTATAATGACTTTTCTTTTGATAGTTGCATGTTCCTATTCTCCTATGATGTGAACTCGTGAATTCTTCTATCCAACCAGCCTTCAATTTCCTTCTTAGTTGGATTCCAATGATATGACATCAAACATATCTATGTAGATTTTGGTCTCGGCAACAGAACCATTTGTTCGCTTGAGGGGGGTTCTAACCCAGGTTCAAAGCTATTTAGACAAACAAATCCCTACACTACTGGCCCTTTCGGCATCAGCCCGTAGAGCACGTATTGAAGTCTCACCCGAAGCAATATGGGGGGATGTTGGAACCAAGTTTCTGCACCCTTGAGATGTCTGTGGTGTCAATTTAGTCCAACTGTGCCTATCCTTGCGTAGGTTACTTTGTGCACTGTTATAACCTTCAATACCCTCGAGGTCTATTATAATCTCCTTTTGCATAGCCTTAACCAAGGGCTGAGATACTTTCGTGTTGCTATGGCAACGAACTACACTATTTCCCCAATTTACACTACAAATCTTACTTATCTTCTTGCAGATGTTAGCCAAATTTGCGTAAATAGATATTCTATATTTTATTCACTTAATCAATACAATCACATATATTTGTGCATCATATAAACAATAGAGGTGCAATTTATACCCAATATATTCAATGCATAAAACATGAAATATATACACTTAATTGATATGAAACTTCTCTTTATTAATACTTCCCACTGTTATAGACTCAACTCGCCCTACGCACATAGCTGCAGGGGTCCGTGCACTGAACTACGGACTACTGGGCCTCTGCGCACTTAGCTGCAGAGCCTTCTCCTACTTTACAACCCAAACTAGACTTTACACTTTCATTTTTCCACTATGCTTCTATTCCATGCTAGATTAGATGGCCAAATGATGTATTTATCTACTTAGAGCCTCACTCTATTTATACAATCATAGATCTATACAGCTGACATTACATTACGAAATTGAGGGTGGACAACTCTATGACTCTTTTATAATCTAAGCACTCCACGCCCACAAAATGCAGAGTCTTTACATAGAAGTTACAATTTTTTAGCAAAATCTGGGCTTGAAGCCCCAAAACATCACTTGGGGGATCCCGCGCCAAACAGTGTTGGATACTGTCAACATATAGGCGATCTCCTCAATATAAGGTCCCAACTAGACTGTGCACCATTTGATATAGGAGTCCCATATGGAATATGGATCGATTACCATTTTAATTAAAGATATGCCTTGGCTTTCGCTATTAGCATGAGAGAGAAGTGAAATTTCCTTTCAGTTGAGAAAGCTAGTATGCCTTGTGAAATTTCAATTGCCAATGTATCAAGCTTCTTCTACTATGGAGTGGAAAGTTAATTTAGGCTCTAATAAAAAAGTAGTAGTACTACACTAATGGAGACACATGAAAACAAGGAAGTCTCATCTAACATCAAGATTAATAGTTCACAAGGATGCGATGATCATTATAGCATAACACATTTCCAACAAGGATCACTAGAGTAACTTAAATAATTCAAGTAATCGAGTACTAATGGAAGAAAACATGAACCATAAAAATTCAAAGAATAGTCATAGAAACATTCACAATCCATTTGTGAAAATGTGTTGGCCTGAAAGGCTTCAATATTAAGTAAAAGTAGAAAGATACATAAATGCAATAAACACCACTATCTCGAATAGTGGATCATTAGAGCCACTACTTGGTACCCAAATTTACTAATTTTGTCTCTCTGGTGCATTGTTGGAGAAGCTAAGGTTAAAAGTGATTTACATGAGAAATGATGATCTATTTATAGCTTGAGGAATGAGTTTTCACATCCTCATGACTCTTGATTCTCTAACATATTGTTAACTTTGGACTTCTACAAATTATTGGAATTCCAAATGACTTTTGGAATTACATATGATGTTTGATATTACATGTATTTTGGAGTTCCGTGACTCTTTAGTTCATATATGACTCTTGGACTTCCACTTATTTTTCTATATAATGATTACAACAATACATCAGGACTTCTACATCATCATGTGATGATACTTGACATGTTACTATTTTTTATGGTTTGGACTAATAATGAATGATGAAATAGAGTTTATTTAGAGGTGATATAGGTAAAATCTCTATCTTCGTTCTTCAAACAACTTCAAATGTTTATGTCCTTACCGTCCAAAGGGTTTTTGATTTAATGGAGTCTCTTGGGTTTCTTTGATCATCAATATTCAAGTGTGCTCTTCATTCTTTTCGAGATTTCTTTGTTTAGTCTCATTTCCCAATATTCCTTATGTGTTCTTGCCATGATGTTTTTGGAATACCCATGTCTCCAATCATGCATGACAAGAAACTATCACCCCAAAAATTTCCTATTCTACCATGATTCATACATATTTTATTTTTATGCCTTTGTGGTGCACTCAAGAGGAACAAAAGGGGTTTCAGGGCTCATGGGTGCACTTTGAAAGGTTGAAGAGATGGAGAGGAGAGGCTTCATGGTTGATGAATGCACTCAAAGGGAGAAGATAGTGAAGGAAGGGTGCATGACACAAGTATGAAGTGTTTCTAGGAAAACTAGTGTCTTTTCGATCTGCTAGTCCCACTAAGACGGGTAGCTATCTTAGAAACAAACAATTCAAAGTGCTTCAAGGTTTCCTTTATGTATGATAGATAAGAGAGAAGCAAAGAGGACCAACCTATATCTTCTGCTTGGCTCCTTGTTTGTTTCCTCTCTCCCTTGATAGAGCTTGCCACTCTTCTCCTACTTGTCTTACTTTAGAGAATACATGTAGAAGCAAAGCAACAAAACACCATCAAAGCATCTCGATCTATGATATCATAAAAAATGCAGAATTAGAAATACATCAACCATACAATTGCATCTAAAAATAACAAGATTCCCAAATACACGATTATATGGAGGAAAACTCAAAGAACTTGATTGATAGTAGAAATAGAAGAGAGGATTACAACCCAGCTATCTGATCCAGCATCATCCTCCCAGCATGAAAGCCCTCTTCACCTCATGAAAAGCAAGATCACCCAATAATACAATGTTTCTTCTCAAAGAGAAGCCAACAACACTTCATTACAAATTACAAAATTCCAGCCTTTAGATCTCTCAGATGAGGGATCCATTTATAGATATTTGCATAGGGGTGAGTTAGCTTTTGGGTTTTTGATTAGTGTCATTTCACTGATAGTTCTTAGTTCCACTTGGAGATTTCATTGATCTCTTACTCATCCTTGGGCGAATTCAGACAGGCGAGTGTCACATGAACAATTTCTAGAAGATTCTCTGGGTTTCCACCTAGCAAAATGCCTCTACCATTTGTCTACTCTTGCCCATCACACCCTACAGAAGGCTCTTTCAATATGCATCACACATGGCCAGTGTAGCAGCCAAAATGCATTGCACCCTAAGCATGGAGCAGCCTGTATGGTCCAGTTTTGGCTAATTCTGAGTGGTTTTTCAGGTGGAACTTCTGGGAAATGATGTAATCAGTTGACCATGATCCTTTAGGGTATAAAACAACACTTTTAGGGGTTTAAGAAGCCTTTGGTTTATCGAAATATGTGTTTGGGGTTGTAGTACCCAAATATGTTTATAACAGTTGCCCCCTAAAGCACGAGGTCATAAATCTTTTGATGTAGGGTGAAATGCTTTATCATGAGGATCTGAGGTATTCAAACTGGAAGGTGATCTATATAAAATACAATATAATACATTATATTCATATTATTTTCATGATCTAGCTGAGGCAGGCATTCCCATGCTCAGCTTTATAAATTTATTTTCATGTACACAGGACAGATAATCCCCTGCTGTTGTAGACTAGTGATTCTTGTAGAGCCATCATCCCTTAGCTTGGATGATCATCTGTGCAGGTACTATGTACATTTGATGTCTTTATTTTCTTGAATATATCGCAGCTTGGATGGATGAAACTGGATCTGGGGTCTTCAAAACTCGTTCAATCTTCGCTTGATGTACAAGTCAATCCATTTGAAAAATATGTTCTGAAGTTGAACATGGAAGGACATCGCTTGATTACCAGCTAATGATGTATGTTGTTAACAGGTGTGAGGGGAATCACCAATAATGATAGTGATTCTCAAGGTACTATAGTACAATTCACGTGCTGTGAATATATGAGTTGACGTCGAACACCATGCAAAATCTTTCGGTCGAAGGTCATTGATGTAAACTTGTCACCGGAAGTGAGAAACTTGCCATTGAGGTATGCAAGCTTCAAAGTACTGAAAGGGTTGTTTCTAAGTTAACTTCTTGGATAATGAGCTGATTTCGACAAGAAGTGACCCATCATAGGAGGGCCTTTAATGAATCCCACATCTATGACATGAAATGAAGCAAATGATTGTCTGGAGGTGAAAACGATATGATGATACAAGGTTCAAGAAAGGTGGTCATAAAAAATGGAGGGTGAAGGTATTGCAATGGATGAGGCATTAGCTGGGTGGTGAATTCCTTGAATGAATTCTCCTGAACATATCAGTGACACTGAGATGGATTGGTAGTGTTAACCCCAAGAATGGATGGTACAGAGGACCAATGGTGATGTGACTAGTGAACAGAATAACCCAACCCAACTCAATCATGGTGATGGAGTGAAAGCGTCATGCTCAAGAACGACCTGCTACCAATGAAGTTCTTCAAGTTTTCTTCCCTTTTTCCCTAGTCATTGTTGACTAGTACCTCTTTATTTTTGTCAAGCTTGAGGAGGATAACATATGCTTGTTCTATAATTTGCCCTTCGGGCAAACCTGTCACTATGTTTTAGCGAGCTTAGCGACAGTGAAACTCACTATTGTCCAGATGGACAATTTTGTCGCTATTGTTTTAACGAGTTTAATGATAAAGATAACTCAATTATGTTCATGTTTAGAGAGTTTGAAAAGAGATGAAAAGGAAACTCCAGTAGTCCTTTTTCATAGCATAATCCCTTAAGTCTGAAAAGGTATAAAATAATACGAAAGGGATGACCTTTCGATCGCTTTAGTGAGCCGAAAGAGACAACCACTCGATCTTTTTGTAGAATGATCCCTCAGGTCCAAAAAGATTAAAATGTAGAGGAGGGATGGTGCTTCCTTTTACTCTAACGAGCTAGAAAGGCTAGTAGCTCAGCAATATTTTCATATTTTACGAGTTTAAAAAGAGCTTAAAAGAGACTCAATTTTTAGGAACGAGTGATGTTTTTGGGTAGCAACTAGTTCCAGGTCAGTTTGGAACTTCTTAAACATGACAGTGTAAAAAGGGTGGCTAACAGAATCACTCGTTGCAACTGTTCCTCAAAAGGGTAAACAATCAAGTGGAAGTGTATGATCAGCCAAAAGAATGGAGGTGACAGAAAGAACACAACGAAAGCTCAAATGGCTAATAGCAAGGCAGTCACAAAGGTTATTTACCAAGGGTGGATTCATTTTTTAATGAGCTTGAATCGAAAGAAACTATGCTTAATGGCGGGTTTATTTTTTAACGGGCTTGAACCCTATGGATACATTGTTCATGCCAGTCGTTTTAAAGATGTCTCTTATTCGTAGGTTCATTTGTTAGTGATCTCGCCCCATGTGAAACTTTGCTCATGCCTCTTTATGTCAGAAATGACCAAACTACAGAGTCAATTGTACTAAATGTTAAAGAACTACTGATGTTAGGTAGGATAGTTTTGTCTTTTGCCTAGATAAAGCATTTCCTTTGCTTTGTGTGCACGCCACCAACAAAGGTGAATGGTGGATTAGACCATTCACCTAACCTAAGTAGTTGGACTAAAAGTTAAGCTAAAACACTACGAGGTTAAAATTAAACTGGTCACTTTTCACTTGCATAAAAAGGTTTGCATGCCCCCGGGTGTTGAGAAAACGATAATTTCCAAGTTACCTTATGGAAGTTCCTGCATTTAAGCAGGATTGTTTTTCCTGTGGAGTAGACAAAACACTTCCTTGGATCTATCCATCGAAATAGAAAAAGGTGAATGCTGTGAGCTTCCAATCACATAAATGTTTCAGATTGATCCCATATCCTACACAGAAATGGCGTTTCAGACTGGTCATATAACCTACAAGGAAATTTGTTTTTGTTCAGCTAGGTTGGCCTACTAAAGCAGACCAGGGTGCATGCTCCCTAAGGTTTGTTACATTCACCGAATTACTCGCGGTAATTAGGTCGATGAACTAGAGGTTGAAGAGAAATTCTTGACACAAAGAGACCATTTAGGGATGGTTTTTGACTTGTAGTTGTGTTTGAACCGGGAAATGAATGCTGGTCGATAAGTGCACCATTATTCCTTCATGCGGGAATCACATCACCCTAAAGAGTGTGGAAACAATATCTCCCATGCCGTAAACATAGTCACACCCAAGGAGAAGATTGTAATCTAATGGCCCTTGGACTACCATCACATTCAAGTGAATGGTTTTCCTTCTCAAAGTTATAGGCAAATTTGGAAGGATTCCTAATGGTCGACTGGTTCCTTTGTTGAAGCCTAACAAATTTAGATTCTCAGGCAGAAGCGATGGTGAACCAAGCACTTTCCGAGTAGTTGAGGAAACGATACTCACGGAAGCCCCTTCATCTATGATAGTGCTAGACATGATCATTTTGTAAACTTGTACTATGATTCAGAATGGTATATTAGATAGAAGGCGGGGACCCGCTAGTAGATTCCAATCGAAGGAAACGACTAGATTGCTTAGAGGGGGGACTAAATAAATGGTTGGATGAATCTCAATGGGGAAATTCCTTCATATCGTAAAGGAATAGTTAGATTTCCCCCATGCTCATCAAACTCTGTGTTAACAAAAAGAATTTGAATGGTGTCGTTCTCATTCCCTTTGGAAACTGTATCATCTGAAGGTGGACCTTCTGAAGGCAAGACTGGGTCGACTGCCATCTTGACCTGTTGATTTTGGTCTGGTGTGGACTTAGAGGGTTTATATTCAATGATAGGCGTTTTGACCAAAACTGAGGTATGTCAGTCAGATTTTCAACTAGCAATGGACTTGGCAAGAGTTTCTTGTATCCAGGCGAAAGTTGCTACGGTGAAGAAGGACAGTTATCCAAGACACTTTTTGCTTCGTCTAGAAAGGGACTACGATGAAGGGCATGATTGCCTTCACACAACCTACAAGGAAATCTGAATCTTCCCTTTTTTCCATTGACTTCATTTTCACTAGTCGATGGTGTGTTCTCAACATGATCGACAAAGGTTGATGACACCGGATAGTGCAAGTGGGGAGACCAGTCTCTCAAGATCCATGGAATGCAAGCACAATCTCGATGAAAGTGGCTTCATTTGCAAATTATGCATGGAGATTTGGGTTTGGAAGGTTCGGTGTGCAGATTTTCGCCAGATGATGCATGGTTGCCCCTTTGCTTGACTGGCTTCTTCTTCTTTTTCTTAGTTACTTGGTTTTTAGTATCACTAGTTTCACCAAGCGAAGAGGAAGGAGAGGGAGAAAAAAATGAAGAAGAAGGTGAGGGAGCAACTCTAGTATCATCTGGTTGCTGATTTGATTGCTGAGGAATCAGGGTGTTTTGAACGACAGAGGTTGAGAATAGCCATATCGGCAGGCCAATTGTGATTCATAGAAGGAACAATGTAGCCATATATGGAGCACCAATATCTCCCCAAGAAGAGAAAGGACTAGGATTTCCCCCAAGGGGAAATCCTTGATTGGTGGACTACATTACCTCAACCTAAGATCAATGAAGGAACAGGGATGTTATTCTGAATTAAATGAATTTTATGACACTTTGACACAACTTTGCTTTTTAAATTTTTAAGAGTCGAGAAAAAGCAAAAGATTACTCTAGTCGCCTTCGACTTTTAATGAGCTTGAAGTGACAAGTGCTCAGATGGACCTTTTATTTTAAGGAGTCAAAAGGGAATGAAAGTGACTACTCTAGAAATCTAGATAGAGGGATTACCAAACCAATCAGAAAACTGCAATATACACCTTGGTGGTAAATTAAAGAGAAATTACTAAGGATTTTACGTATGGTAGTCAATTTTCCCAAATGTTGTGTTCAGTGCACTGTGATCGATAATGTGGCAGACACGACTTTCTAAGGATAAAGGATATCAGCCTATTGTGGTCTCCCAATATATAATTAATGGTACAGGGAGCACAAGTCCGTACTGGTACTTGTCGTATCAAAGAGGAGGAATCACCCAATCTTTGATGAAAATGATAGTTACCAGGTTTTACGATGCCGGAACACGTCTCTAGCCTAGAACTCTAGATGTTGTGTGTTAGGTTCCAAAGCATTTTTATGTTCATTGAGATTTATTTTAGAGTTGATCTTTTTAGAAGTTTGTCTTTCAAGGTTCACCACGTGATGTAGATGTAAAATTCCTAAATATGCAATCTAAGATGATAAAGAGTTGTTTATTTTCTTTTAGCAATGAAAATCCTAGCTACTAAGGAAAGAAGAATACGATTCTTTCAACAGAGAGCAGAGAGCACACATAAATGCACTTTTCCCAAGTCATTTTCCACATGCAGTCTAAATGCAAATGCACATGCATGTATTTGTTTTTTTTGTTTCCTTAAGTACAGATCTGAATTATTTTCTTCAAAGCGACACTTTAATGATTTCTTTTCAAAATGAAAGGAAGAATGATATGACACTTTCAATTTCGAATGGAAAACTGCTTTCAACAATTCAAATATTGACAATTCAAATCCAATACATTGGCAAAAGTACAATCGACTATCTAGAAGAGGAAGACTTTATGACACTCTTCTTTTCGACTCAAAATGACAGTTACGACACTTCTTTACATCAAAAGTGATAGTTCAATTAAGCTACTTTTAACAAAGAAGGACCGTAAATGATGAAAAATACATAAAAACATTCACAGATCTTGATCAATGGAGGTTGAAAAATGTGAAAGAAGGTGGCTTGAGCAATGATATACTGATCATAAGTAGCAAAACTACTGAATAGAGCTGAAAACAAGGAAGAAAAACCAAATTCCAGAGAGGGAAACATTATCATTCAGTCATCGCACTTCTCCTTAAGTGAAATAGGGATGCATCTCATCTGCAACACATGGGAGGTGTAATGGATCCAGGCTACCAGTTATAGACCTTGTGATGGACCAGGGAACAAAACTGAGCTTGGTTTTCACTCAAAATTTACAGCTAAGTTCAGTGATTTAGGCTGAGCTATGATAGTCAGTAAAATAAAAGTATAGGGGTATGATATTATCAGGTTATTGAGCTACCACAAGAGCACTTAGGATGTTTTCAAGTCAGATGTTTAGTTCATAAACCAACCTGGAGATTGACTGAAGCATAAGTGATCTACTTTGCAGTTGCATAGCAAAAGCAGTTCGAAGGCTAGCTAGCTTAACTTCAGGCTCCGTCTATAGTTTATAAAGAAAACAACAGTAACAAACAAACAAAATATTCGTTCCCCAGCAGAGTCGCCATTTTGTTTCTGGGAAAACTAGTGTCTTTTCAATCTGCTAGTCCCACTAAGATGGGTAGCTATCTTAGAAACAAACAATTCAAAGTGCTTCAATATTTCCTTTATGTATGATAGATAAGAGAGAAGCAAAGAGGACCAACCTGTATCTTCTTCTTGGCTCCTTGCTTGTTTCCTCTCTCCCTTGATAGAGCTTGCCACTTTTCTCCTACTTGTCTTGCTTTAGAGAATACATGTAGAAGCAAAGCAACAAAACACTATCAAAGCATCTCAATCTATGATATCATAAACAATGCAGAATTAGAAATACATCAACCATACAACTACATCTACAAATAACAAGATTCACAAATACATGATTATATGGAGGAAAGCTCAAAGAACTTTATTGATAGTAGAAATAGAAGAGAGGATTACAACCCAGTTGTCTGATCTAGCATCATCCTCCCAGCATGAAAGCCCTCTTCACCTCATGAAAAGCAAGATCACCCAACAATAGAATGTTTCTTCTCAAAGAGAAACCAACAATACTTCCTTACAAATTACAAAATTCTAGCCTTTAGATCTCTCAGATGACGGATCCATTTATAGATATTTGTAGAGGGGTGAGTCAGCTTTTGGGTTTTTGATTAGTGTCATTTCACTGATAGTTCTTAGTTCCACTTGGAGATTTCAATGATCTCTTACACATCCTTGGGCAAATTCAGAGAGGCAAGTGTCATATGAGCACTTTCTAGAAGATTCTCTGGCTTTCCACCTAGTAAACTGCCTCTGCCATTTGTCTACTCTGACCCATCACACCCTACAAAAGGCTCTTTCAGTATGCATCACACCAGGCCAGTGTAGCAGCCAATATGCATCGCACCATAAGCATGGAGTAGTCTGGATGGTCTAGTTTTGGCCAGTTATGAGTGGTTTTTCAGGCGGAAGTTGTGAGAAATTATGTAATCAGTTGACCATGATCCTTTAGGGTATGAAACAACACTTTTAGGGGTTTAAGAGCCCTTGGTTTGTCGACATATGTGATTGGAGTTGCAGTGCCTAAATATGTCTATAACATGAAGGATGAAGGGGAAATGATGGAGAGCACTCAACACACTCTTGAAGGCTAAATGATGAAGGCTTCAGGCCTTCAGGGTGTGCTTGTTTACTCAATAGGCTCAAGATGGCATAGGGTTCACTCCTAAAGGCTGACGGACGGTGCCTCATGCCTTCATAGTGTGCTCATGTGCTTAAAGAGTCCAAGAGGGTGCATGGTGCATCAAGGAAGGTTGAATGGCTAAGCTTAAGGCCTTCAAGGTGCACATATGGACTCAAGGAGGGCTGACTTCTTTGAGTCGAAGGACTGTTCTCAAGGAAGACTTTGTCTTTTAAAAGGCACAATTCAGAGTAAGGAAGGGGAAAGAGGGTTGAGGAGTGTGCATAGTGCTCTTTAAGGGTGAATGGACAATTCTAAACAATGAAGGATTTTTCATCAAGGCTTTAGAGTGCACTCATGCGATATTGGCCTTAACGAGTTCACTATGAACGAAAAACATTTATAATTCTGCGATAAGGGGTGAGGCACAAATAGGATGAATTTAGGCATAGAACCAAGTACAATGCACACTAACTCATCAAGAAACTTATAAAAACTTGAATAATGGTGAATATTCAATGAAACTCCACTTTGTGCTCATTGCCCAAGTATAACAAGTGAAATGTGTGCAACTACAACCCAAAAGTGTTGTTTTATGACAACAATGATATTATGACCATAAAATGCACCAAAAGATGTTCTTATCAATGTGACAACACTTGAGACTGTTCAAAGACACTTGAAATACATATAATAACATGAAACAACCTTTGACAATCAAAACAACATTACCCATAACTTCTTGTAACTTCTTAGAATCAATAATTACGTGTCAGCTTGAAATACAAATTTGAAGGCATAACTTGACCTAGAATCACTAGAACATGCTAGACATTTCATCAAACACATTGAAAACATGTAAGCTACATGTCATGAATGCATATCCAATCATAAAAGTATAATATTCATTTGAGAATCACCAAGAAGGCCCTATTCCCTCTTCAAATATATGCAATAACATTTATTAGTCATACATTCATTAATCGATAACTAGCTAAGTAATTCATGGCAAGAGCCATATATGATATACATCATATAAAAAACATACAACTAGAAAATAAACAACATAATAACCATGGAAAATGAACCATAATATCACCAACACATTTCCAATAACTATGCATGAATCACAATAGAACAATAACTCTTATTAACATATGAAAATAACGACCAATTCAAGGACTTCCATGCTCCACCCAACCATAGATTAGCCCCATGCCATATTCCAAGCATGAATGTGTGATCTCATGGAATAAACAAAACAAACCTAGACAAGGGCTTCCCGAGGCCAAAGGACCTCAACCCTGAACTAGTGATTATACCTCATGATTAGACATCATTAACACCAACCAAATTCATCTCTACCTAGTTTTCTAGGGATCTAAGAATTAGTAACTCAACACACAACCTTCTAGGGCTCCAAAGAATTTGTTCAACCCAACCGTAGTACTAGTAACTCAACCCACCAAGGGTTCTTGATAATTTGTCCAACCGAGGCTCTAGGACTAGTAAATCAAGCCAAGTTGTTCTAGGGATTCTAGAGAATTTATTCTAACCCAAAGCCATAAGGAATTATGAGCACCAATTAGAAAACAATCAAATGGAAAAACCCACAACACCATAGCTATCTAGGAAATGCAAAGGCAAGGATAAAACCATTGTCAATCAAGGAAATCCTCCATGCCAATGACAAAGCATAACTAGATAATCACATGCATATATCATGCATCCATAAATCGACAAGGAAATCACACACGCAACCTCTTACTTGGAAAACAATCCAAATGTAGTTGCTGAACCACTTTTTCGCTTACTCTTTCCTGCTTTCCTTTGAATTCTTTCTACAAATACAATGTATGCCAAAGTGCTCCAAGAAATTCTAAGTGTGCAAGAGTATGAGAGAGTGAGAGAATAGAAGAGAGCTCTAAGTTTACAGTGATAAAAAGTTGTGAACTGGTCCTCAAAAGCCTTTTATCATTGAGGACTATATTTTCTTCATTTTACTCTATTTTTCCTTCACTTTTTCTCACATGCAAATTATGTGACCTTTCACCTTCATTTTCTCCTTTTTCCCATTATTTACATAAATAATTGCCAATTAATGCCACTTTTTGTTGGCCAATTTTTCTTCCAATTTCCATAACCTTTAATTTATCACAAGTGATACCCCATCACTATTCGTTTCTTGAAATTTAGCTTGGAATACATGTCCCATGACCTTCATCTTATTTTTCCTTTATTAACTCTATTACATGAAATTTTAACTCAAGGCTATTACACGTACCCTTAGAGATTAAAATAAATACATAGATTCAATTTTACATACATAGGCCATATATTCAAAATGAAACTAATTAAATATATACAACCTCTCTTCTTGGATGGCACATTGCTTCTTCTGGAAGTGTCTTGGAACCAATTTTGATTTGGGTGGGGTTCATGCCCATACATTACAAGTAGTACAATTCTTGGGTAGGTCAGTGATCACCTTTTATCATAGCATTAAAAGTGTTGAATAAATATTCAAGAGAATTTTGTGAGGAAAATTAATATTTCTTCACTTTTGTCTTTGAAAGATAATTCGACCACCTCAATCTTAGATTGCAAAAGTCCTAGACTCAAAATAACCATGTAAATGAATCTAGTGTTGAAGGAAAATCCTTCACATGCAACTACAACAAACTACATAATGAGAGCACAAAAAAAAATACACATTATACATAAAGAAAAACAATGTTTTGAGAAGGAATTACAACTCTATCCTTATTCCAAATTGTTGCATATTATACATAGTAGATGTAGATGAAGTAGTTGTTCCTCCTCAAACAAATCACTCATACATTCAACTTTTACCATTAATTACATATATTTACTCATGTGACTATATCATCTTGCATGGCCTAAGAGGCCCCTACAACATTCCCTAGAGATTATTGTCCCAGATTGGAGAGAGTAATTATAGGAAAGACATAAATAGGTGGGAACAATCTATCTCCCGAAGGTGGACTATGGCTTTCCCCCACACCAGAAAATTCTTTTGGAAAGAATGAGGGGTACTGAAAAATTATGGAAACTGCTTGGGGTGATAGAAGCAACTGGTTATAGGCCCTAAAGTGAAAAGGGAGACGGAGTCAGATTGGGGGGATTAGACCCTATCACATTGATTCAAGTGGTGAAGACATCACAATATAAATACTTGATATTAGTGGTGGAAAGTGTACATCTCTCCCATGGTTGAAGTGACACTCTTACTTGCCATGAAATGAAAAAATGAGGAAAATGGTTAGCTAAATTCAACACTCACTTGAACAATTATGGGGCAAGAGGATTTTTCAAAGGTGTGTTTGTATTTTCTAGTGGACTTTCATCTAACACTTTCAAGTATGACATTTTTTTCTCTTCCTAACCCAACCTAAAAAACAAATAACCCTCCTAATCTTAATTTGATCTATGTCCTGTGATGGTGAAGTTATCCTGCATCTTTCTAGTGTTGGGTCCCACCTTTTGGGAGGAATATTTTGTAGTCATTGAAATTGTTTTAGGATTGGTACAACGGTAGTGAATATAGAAATTTAATTAATCAAATAGGACATCCCTATGCCTAACTAGACTCTGACCAATTAACATTAACTATAAAAGATCATAGGATATATAACTACTAAACCACATATAAATGTACCACTTGAAAGCCAGGGTATTTGAGGTGTTGTAATCCCCATTGATCTTGGAATAGGAAGGGATTATAAGTAGTTATGCCAAATTTTATAAATCATTCTTGGCTAGACCAAGTGACCATGATTGAGATTAGTGTCACCTTATAGGAACACCTATATGGTGATTGATGTCTACCCCAAGTATCGTTCAGAATTCACATCCATAATTACCTACATAATATTCCTAAATTTAGGTACTAAGTTTACGAACTCATTACCAAATTTTGGCAAGACATGTGTGATCAGAACCATATGCATAGGTAAGGTAACTAGTGCAAAACTTGTTGAGGGATTTCTCATAATTATCTCTGCTTCTCAAAGAGATCCTCAAATGCACAAAATACAATGAATACTAGTACAAAGGATTTGAAGGCATCACTCCATAAGTTTTTGATGTGACCAGATGCTTGATTTCTATGTGAGAGGAGGCTTTTGGCAATAATCTGACATGGTAGTGTAGATGCTCACTTTGATGAAACTAGTTAAAGCTTGATAGCCTTTAATAGTGTACTCTCAAATCATAATTCAATTCTCTAAACCAAAATGTAATGTGTGTGTGCTATAGCTAAAATGTCTAATTAATTTTACTATGATTAATATACTAACTCATAATTTTAATGCTAGTTGATTAGTCATGGAAATTGATTATAGCCATGATGGTCTTCAAAGACTTAAAGCCAATTGCAAAATACAAACTACTTGAAAAACGAAATTTGACTCAAAACAAAGAAATTTTCTCCAAGTGACAATAAGGCCTCACACTCTCTCAATGACCACATGCAACACATAAAATATTCACATGAAACCAATTTCCAAATAAATTTTTTCACTCCATTACATTAATGAAAAAGCACTATTAAAGCATTAAAAAGCTTCAGGTTAAGGCTTTGAAACAATATATATGTGAAATATTTCCTCTTAATGAAGACAAAAAACACACACACGCAAAAACAAAAACAAATAAATTTTGGATATATTACACAATAGAGGAAACTGAGATACTATTCGTACAATGTTTTCACAAAGGAAAAAAAAGAAGTAAAACCTCGACAAAGAAACATATTCTAGTACTTAACAATTTTGGACTTCTTTGATACCTTTTAAATCATAAAATAAGCAAGTAGAACTAGCCACCAAGTCAACCTCACAATGTTAGAAACCTATTGGTAATAAACCATTAAACAATGCGTTTAGACAATGAAACAACATCAGACGAGATAAAGCAAAATACAAGAAACAAGAAAATATCTTAGGAAAAGAGAGTTCTAAATCATAGATGAGGCATATGTAACCCTTGTATAATCAAACAACATATATTTAGTATATAGATATATATTTTCAAATCAAATCACACATGAATGCAAAATTTACAAGGCCATCACTTCCCTTGAGGATATCATGGAGTGATGGGGTCAACAAGTCACTTTGTGATGCACATAAATGGAGTGATGAAGTTTTGTGATCAAACGTTTTGAAGGAAAATAATTCATATCTAAGTCAAAGGCTATGGATCTAGTATATAATAGATAGATAGGAAATATGAATAAAAAAAGAATAATGCAAAAAAGACAAAATCAAGAAATATTCAAGGAAGAAGGAGAAATCTAGGGATTTCTCCCCAATATGCTTTCCAATTTTAATTTCACATATTTATATCTATGGAAATTGGATTGTTGTACCATATCTCCCACCTTAGGATCTACCAAACTACATATAGATGAAAAAATCAGGTTTCCTTAAGACCCAGATATGCATAATAACTTTCATAAAAGAGAAGAGGAAAATGAAAGAATAAACCTGGATATCATTGTAGGACAATGTATGTTGCATACTTGTTCCACTAGTCAAAGGATGTTTTTGTCACCCAAATATCCTTATCTAGCACCTAGAAGCCGTCGTCTAAACACTTTTGCAGACACACAAATACAATATTTTCTTGCAACGAAGGGAAATTTACCATACACAACAAGATCCAATCACTATATGTAGAGATACATCATGTTAACACATGAAACTTCATATAAGGGAGAAAAAACAAGTCATTAATAAATATAAATAAATGGTACAATGAGTGCATTATACCTTAGTAGTAGGGTGTTCTTCTTTGATTCCTTGATTTTCCTCCTTAATTAATTTACACGAAGAGACTGGGGTCATCTATGTCATAGAAAAAACCTCTTCGTAGAAATCACATAACATAACAATGCACTATACTAAGTCTCTCCTCCCCTTCCACATATTAGAGGGTCTAGTTATATAGGCACTTCCTACATTTGGGAGGATGTACCTAGACACGTAGGACTATGAGGAGTTAGGAAAATTCTCCAATAATTGACCCTAAGTCAATTCATGACACCCTTATTTGAGTTGATCACTTTTGAAAGGCCAAACTCTAACTTCTTCATTTCTTCCTAAATATTCTCATCCTCCCAACACCCTATCTTGCAGAAACAAATTTTGATAGTAATTATCAATGCCATTTTTGTGCCTTTAATGCATAGTTCTCTCCCCACAATTGCATACATACTCCTAGTTAGAGTAGTCCTTCCACTTTATACTAGCATGTCTTCAAGTACTAAATTCAATAGACATTTCTTCCTAAATATTCTCATCCTCCCAACACCCTATCTTGCAGAAACAAATTTTGATAGTAATTATCAATGCCATTTTTGTGCCTTTAATGCATAGTTCTCTCCCCACAATTGCATACATACTCCTAGTTAGAGTAGTCCTTCCACTTTATACTAGCATGTATTCAAGTACTAAATTCAATAGAAAAAACCCCAACTAGGTTACACTATGTCAAGGATCACAAGTCCTCTAGAAACCACAAAAAAAATCGACTTTGAGCAAATTTGTAAAACCTTAGATGTCAACGTTTTGTTCTTCATTTGTGAACTAAGAACCTTTTACTGATTGATTTCTCTTCTCTTGTAAATTTAAAATATTTTCTACTCCTAAATGAACTCTTGTATTGGAATCATGTACTCTATTTTATACATGGGTTTTCTTCTGTATGTGATATTTCTTCTATAGAGAGAATTAATTTAGAAATTATTTCCCAAAACAAATTGTCTCTATTAAACACTTCTTCTATTATGGTCATCACCTCAATAATTCTATACAATATTTTATAACATGTTCTATTGTTGCTTCACATCCACTAAAAATCTACCCAACAATGTCTTCCTTCACCATTATCCCCTTTATATCTCTACCAAAAAAATTCCATGTTCTAATTACAATTTCTTCAACATAATTTTCTATGCAATAGTTCTACTTAAGATGGACTTGTTCTCTTTAATAGCATGCTAGCACTCTCTTAGGACAATGTTACCCATCTTCATGTATAGGTAACCCTAGTGAAAATGTTATATTTTTTGGTACCATTTTCATTCATCGTGTTTACTCATTTGAATAACGTGGGTAATCTATTGTGTGCTACATTAACTACTTCCATATTTGAGTCATTTCATTTATTGTTTAAATACCTTCTACTGTGGATCATAATTTTAACTGAATGACAAAGTATTATTGGTTGAACATTTGTTTCCTAATATATTTCACTTTAATAAAGGATTCTCAACAATTCTTGATGATCATTGATCTTGGGATGACTATATATAGTTGATATTACCCTCTCTTAACTCTAGGACCTTGGATTCTATTTATTAAATCTATTATTTTCATTGATAGCATATGTCCCTTTATATGTCAAAATTCCCAGACGATATCATTTTTCCTACTTGATGTATTTCACCTAACTTTTGAGGATGATAAGTGATAAGATGACCGGGGATACTTTTGCAAGCGAATGTACACAACTTACCATGTCTATAACAACATAAAATCCTTTATTTCAAACTTGGTATGATGATGGTGGATGATGTGGGTGCCCCTGTGGATTATCTTGGGTTTGAAGATGATATTGGTAATGATTGGGAATATTTTTGGTGTTGGTGCATGACTTTTGGGATTAGATGCACCCCTTGAATACATTCATTGCATACATCATGGATAGAGACACATTTTGCAGAATTATGTCACACTAGATGAAAACCTAATTCACAAATGTGAGTTAATTGAGGCATGCTTTCATCCAACTTCATTGATTTAGATATATTTTGGGCTTGACATGTGACCTATCTAAGTTTTATAATGTATCAATATTGTTTTACGAAATTTGAGTCTAAATTTAGGAAATTGACCTAGTAAATCCCATATAAAAATATGCTTGATTTACTCGTACATTCATTTTCCTGAATGGAGATAATATGCACTTGTTATTTTTCTTTTCTCCCTTATGGAGAACTAATCAAGCAAACTTGGACTATTTTTGGTCAATGGTTCTCTTTGTTGGATTATTATTGATGATATTTGATGAGATGTTCTATGCATATGTGAGTTATATTTTTCTGATATTGGTCTTGACAATGAATGAGGGTTTATTAAAGTTTTCACTGACATTTTATTTATTTCTTATTCTTCTAAAATCTCATTACACACCATATTTCATCAAGTTCACTTAATGTGGCCTAGTCTTAGCTCCATCCCTTTAAAATTTCCAAGAAGATACAAGGACACTAAGGTTAAGGAAAGGAGGGAAACTAGTTTTCCTCTCTTAATTTCTTTTAATCCACATCCATCTCTTTTCATCGAAGGATTCTTACTCCAAGCCTCCATTAGGCCTAGATTGAGAAAAAAAATTGTCATTTTTCTTGTTATAATCCTTTAAAATTCCAATATTTTACACTTTTTAGCATATAATTGTGTTTATTGGGAACAAAATCATGCATTTTCAAAATTATTTTTCTTGGGTATCATTGTCCTTTGGTCAAGGTATATTTGTAATTAATTGGAAAAGAAAAAGTATGATGTAACATGCACTTTTAGCAATAGTTTAGGGTTTACATCTGAGAGTTATTGTCATATTGTACATATCTGTAGCATAAAAAAAATTGTAACATATGACCTTCTCTACTCTAAATTTGGTCGTAATCTTAAATTTTATTATCATAGATTCTTGATATTTTTCTTATTGTTTTTATAAATTACTTGTTTGCTTCATTTTCTAGTTTATACCTCTAATTTATGACGGGCAAGTGTAATTTATCGATTGTAAATGCTATGGAACTTAGCTGAGCCTCTATTTGTTGGCCTAAACCTCTATATTATACCATAGGAAGCATTGAACTCACATTCTCTAAATTATACCTTAATCCATCAAAAACTATAACTATTGTATGTGTGTTCTCAGGTGAGATATTTTTTTGGAACCCTTCGGGTTATTTATGTTAACTTAAATTTGGTTACTTGATCCCTAATCCCTACAAGGGAAATAGCATTTTTGTTGGAGTATGCCCAAAATAAAAACCCATGGAGTTTTTATTGAGGTGATTGTGATAACACTCTTGTTGTTGTTGGCAATATAATTATTTTGGTGAGGTTTTGCAATAAGGTGCTATATTTTACAATGACAATCCCTCAAGCTTCATATATAACTTTTCAAATATAAGATTTGATTTTAGTGAGTGGAGATGCCTAATTAATTGTACATTTCTAATTGACATCCTAAAACCCAATTTAGAGACATACAAAATAAGTGCAAGACAAACTTAGATCTCAAATTTAAACACACATATATAGTATAAAGAAAAGGAACAATGAGAATTAAGAATTCACCAAAACAACATAAATATAAATAAAACACTCCAAATAATTTAGTTTCTCAGTAATAGTGTTTTTGAATACAATGGGGTTCAATGAGCTCCTTCTACATGCATACAAATAAAACACTCCAAATAATTTGGTTTCTCAATAAAAGTGTTTTACAAAACAAGTGGCCTCAATGAGCTCCTTCGACAAGTATAAGTTTTTATAGATGCTTACTAGCCCAAGTTAGTCAATTTATCCTACTTACCATAAAACACTGAAGTAGGATAACCCTATTCTTTGTTAGTTTATTGTTGTTGATGCCACTTGGCTGTCCTACTTTCATTTTTGTCTATTTTCTTCTTCTCAATTATACCCACTTCAGTTACTAGAATTAGTCTTATGATCACATAATTCAAACCAGCTCTACTTGATCAAACTATGTAATTTTCAGAGAAGCTTTTCTCTTTTTCTTCATTAAATCTACTCAACATAAAATTGGACCCTCTTTCCATAACATACTCTGTAATTGTATCAAACACATAGCTAGAATTGTTTCCGCTTCTTTCTTTTTTTTCAATTCTACCCCACCTTAGGAGGAATGTTCTTCCACTCAAATTAGCTACAGAAGTCAAGTCCTTCTCTTGTCCATAAACCTCTCTCTTCATTTATTTTTCTCTCTTTTCTCTTGAATTTTTTTAGTATCAATTCATCTCCCTATTCAGATGGGTGATGTCTATATTGTAAAGCATCACACATTCCTCTATGTTAAATCACCATTATAAATGAAGTGAGGATCTCAAATATTTAGTCTTTTCAATGTTACTCATGAAGATATCTAAAATAAATGTGAAGGAGATGTAATCCAATTCCCTTCCGAAATATTTTTTTGAATAAGCACTATATAATAAATTTAATGAAGCCTATGAAATAATAGGAAAGAACCTCACAGAATTCATCCATGGGGATTTTCGTTTTAGCTTGAAATTTTGTAAAGCAATTTTATCCATTCATAATGAATGGATATAAGCTTGATATATTTCCACTGATTTATGTTAAAACATGAGTGTCATTTAAGTGTAATTCCTTTGAAACCATCAAAATTACCCATTAACTATAATTATGTCCCAACACTGAATTTAAATTCTTTATGGTACATAATAAATGGCATGTTTAGCCTAGCTATGAAAAGTAATGAATAAGCAAGATCACATCAACCTTTTTCATTGTTATCACACTTTAATCAAGTGTGGGTAATTGTATATAATAATGTAGCTCACAATGATTACTTAATGGCTATACCTAGTAAACTATAAAAAATTACATCTCACATAGGCTTTCCCTAACACTATTATGATTATGGTAGGTAACTAATTTTACATTATTTTAGGTTTTACTTTATGGGGAGATGTTGCAGTGAAGTATTAAATCAAAAAGTAAGAAGTAATAAAAGGTAAAAATTAAAAAAAGAGTATAATTAAAACCAAAATAGATCCATCAGTCTAGATCTACCAAACCCCAAAAAATCAAAACTTTCAACCTATAAAGCTATTTTTAAATGTAAATTAAAAAAAAAATACTCTTAACAAAATTTGTTTTTTCTCAAAACTTAATAAATTAAAATTAAATAAAATTTATACTAATATTATGAAAAATATACAAAGCCATTTTTCAACTATTTAAATAATATTAATTAATTAAATTCTCTTTCATAAAAAAATAATAATATTAATGCAAACCGACTAATTTTTACAAAAGTATTCTCAAGTTTAATGAACAACGTATGATGGCATTGTGAAAAAGTATATCTTTTAAAATGATACATAATACACTTAACATATTAGAAACACAATTGAATTTGTAGTATGAGTTTAGAAAGTTAGAAGAGTTAGAGGGACTATTAAGTTAATAAGAATAAGATGAGCTACAAACTTTAATTTCTACTTAAAAAATAATATATATATTTATTAATCACTCA